>JAUESO010000574.1:0-138291 GCA_030914385.1 Drosophila antonietae | reverse complement strand
TAAATATTTTTCAGTATATAAATAGTAGGGTTGTTGATAATATACACTAACCATACAACACATAGACTGGACAACTAGAACAAACTTTTTTCACGAACCAGATTTTGATTTGGCGTCCTAATCATCTTCGTATTTGCTCGGCTCTGTCATTTGCTGCTCGGGCAGCGAAAATATCGTAGTTGATTTTCAGTTCGCTGCCAGCGCTCGAACGAAAGATTCTATTCTCATATGAAGCATCACTGTGTGCTATTCTTTCCTTATTCACTCTCTCACTCACTCTCTCTATGCCTCTCATATATATATGTATGCAGGCACAAGCCAGCAGCGCACAAAAATTGAAATTTGTCCGCGAGTTGCGATTCGCAACGATCCCGTCTGCCTTTCTTAGTAAGAGTATGCCGAACTCTTAAACGGCTTTGCCATGCTCATGCAAAATTTTAGTGTTTTCGTGATTATTTTTGGGAAGGGTATGAAAGCGTGATGTACATAAGCATTACTTTTTCGCGACGAGCATGCACACACACAATTACTGTGTCTTGCTACATGTATGAGCAGTTATGTGACTGTGTGCGAAACTTTTGCTGCCTGCAGGGCCCAACATTTGCAGTTTGTTCTCTTGCTACCTGCGCTATTCAGTAGTTTGTCTATTTTGTATGGTATGAATTGTAGAGTGACTGTCAAATGAGCCTTTACGGCTTGCAGCAGTCATTTTGGCAATAATGACTACATGAGGTATTCTGACATTTGTCAATACATATAAATTTCCAGATCCACTTAAATCATTTATAACCCGTTCAAAAATGGTTTGTTACTAAATTAATTATAGTTATTTTTATTTATTAAACATGTATAAGAATGAATGCATATGTATGCATATAAACATAAATGCCATATGCATTGGGGAAGTAGATTTGACAGTCTACAAGGTCGAACAAATCTAAGACCGTTCCCACAATTCTAAGGCCGAGGTCTACAAGAATAACAAACTGCAAATGTTGGACCCTACAATTGCTACAGACAGCACACAGTCACATAACTGCTCATACATGTAGCAAGACACAGTAATTGTGTGTGTGCATGCTCGTCGCGAAAAAGTAATGCTTATGTACATCACGCTTTCATACCCTTCCCAAAAATAATCACGAAAACACTAAAATTTTGCATGAGCATGGCAAAGCCGTTTAAGAGTTCGGCATACTCTTACTAAGAAAGGCAGACGGGATCGTTGCGAATCGCAACTCGCGGACAAATTTCAATTTTTGTGCGCTGCTGGCTTGTGCCTGCATACATATATATATGAGAGGCATAGAGAGAGTGAGTGAGAGAGTGAATAAGGAAAGAATAGCACACAGTGATGCTTCATATGAGAATAGAATCTTTCGTTCGAGCGCTGGCAGCGAACTGAAAATCAACTACGATATTTTCGCTGCCCGAGCAGCAAATGACAGAGCCGAGCAAATACGAAGATGATTAGGACGCCAAATCAAAATCTGGTTCGTGAAAAAAGTTTGTTCTAGTTGTCCAGTCTATGTGTTGTATGGTTAGTGTAATATATCAAAATATCAATATATCGATATTTTTATACAAAAAAAATATATTTATATCGTGATATTTTTTTTGCCCAAATATCGAATATTTTTGCGATATATTTGATATATCGTTGGTCACACATATTGTCACACAAATTGTGAGACATTCTGAATAAAAATGGTTAAAACGAATTATTCAGATTTCAAAAATGGAACAGCAAAATAATAAAAACAAGTTGTAACACATCAAATATTTCAATGCATATAAAAAACAACATTATGATGAATTTAAAAGACCAAGGTGATAGCTTCGAAAACGACCACAATAGGTCAGTAATATTGACTCAGTATTGAAAGTACACATTGCGGAAGAGGGAACTTGAGATGTAACGCAGCTTGCCACAAACTTCTTGGGAAAGCAATCCGATCATTTTTTGGAATTCTCATAAGGCCATCGAAGATCAATTACGATCAGACCCTGGTAGCTAGGTGCCTTTGGAGCGACTTGCTTCGCCAATAAAATGAGTTGTTTGCGGCTCACGAAGTCGTATGACGGATTCTCACACATCAGAACGCGTTTTTTTGTTTTTTTTTTAACTCTGAGTACTTATTACTGGTCATTATTATTATTATTTTATTAAAATAGTTATTCTTATTATACTTTCTTTTTTTTTTTGTCGGATTGTAAAGTTATTGTAGGAAAAAGTTTTAAGAATATCGAAAATATCGATATATCGATATTTTTAAAGTTGAATATCAAATATCATTTTGATATTTTTTCAAAACTTAAAATATCATCGATACGATATTTTAAAAATATTCAACAACCCTAATAAATATCTTCTAAATGGTTATTGTTTTTTTATTTATTACATTTTAACAATTGGAATTTATTGATTGGCGTATTTTTGCAACTACAAATAGTATTTAAGAGGCTCGGTAAAACTTTCAGCACTCTACTGGTCTTATAAGTATTTTTGGCCGCGCTTCCATACAAGCGGAACCACTGTGCAGTGGTAAGAAACACAGAGAAGGAACCAGCGTCTTAATGCTGTGAGTTTTTATAAAAACCTCAGCTTAAGATAAAACATTTAATATACTTAACATTTAATATCTCTTAAAATGGCTTTAACCATTGAATGGGCTAAAATTAGTGCAAATGACACTTCAAATTTGGTCAACAGCATGCAACGCCGATTGAAAGATGTCATAGCTGCAAAGGGGGGACCAACCAAATATTTAAAAAAATTTTTGATGAGTCATTTGCCTTATTAAAATACGAGTAATGTGCACTGTACGAATAAATTGTGTGCGAAAAAACTGTTATTATTTGATTAGTTTCTAAGATTTTTATGTTAATAATTTAATTCTTTTGTTTTTGTTATTAGAATTAGTTATAAAAACAATAGGCGAATCATATTGAATTAAATGTTTTTTTGAAATCTAGTCTGATTTTTATTTATGAAGCAAAATGTTTTCAAATTTCAACTGTACGAATAAATGTTTTGCTGACTGTATTTCTGTTCTCCCCCACCAGAGCTAAGAGGCAGATAATATATAAATGTATTGCTCAAATTCAAACAAGAGAATTTGTAGTGCTGGTTAAGTCCGCATCCCAAAAATAAAAAGGGAACGGACAACTTTAAGTCCAAATAGGACAACTATAAGTCCAAAGAGGACAAACTTTAGGAAGTCTAAAGAGGACAAATATAAAAAGTCCAAAAAGACAACTTAAAAAAAAAAAAAAAAATAAAAGTCCAAATAGGACAATTTCAAAAAGTCCAAATAGGACAACTTTAAAAAAAAAATTGCTCAAATTCAGAAAAGGGAATTTGTAGCAATGGAGGGTCCGCATGAAGGAAGACAAAGATGATAGGAACCTTCGGGAAGATGACAGGACTCTCATCAACCACACAGAAGCCGCTTCAGAGACGAGTGGACAATCATCAGGAGGGCAGTTCTGAGCGCACACAAATTTTGGGCCCCCTGGCAGTATGTTCAAACATAAACATGCGACACAAATAAATATAAAATTACGGATAACCTGCGCGTTACCAAACATAAAATTAAAATTTCACAGCCACAAATTTTAGGCCCCTGGCAGTGTGTTCAAGCATGAACATGACACTTATATACAAATATTAAAAATAGGCAATAGCTTAATTATAGCCTTCCAGTGCCTGGAAGTAATTTTAAGGTATATAAGCACTAGGATTTTAAGAAATAAACAGTTCAATTTTTGAATTCGGTAAGTGTGGAGTGTTTTCATTTCGACTCTCTAACAGCGCCTTTTAACGAAACTAAAGTAACGATCGAAAAGTTCACAATTCATAGAATATTGTAGCATACAAACTTTTATATGCATTCATAGGAAATCGTGTGTATACTCGTATAGTGTATAGTGCTTGGGGGTGGGTTGGCCTGAACATTGCAAACTGGTTCCGCTTGTATGAAGCAGCGGCTATAATTCCCTTTTACGGAGATAGCGGGCTGGAATTTTTTACCAATGCACTGAGAGCTAATTGAAAGTAAAATTTATAATTATTATGACTAAATATCAACATTAAAAAAAAAATATTAACCCTCTAGCTATATTTTAAGTTTTATGCTAGGTTTTTGTAAGGTCTCTTTATTAATCATTTTCATGAAAAAAAAAATTAATAGTAATCAAGAAAGAACAACAATAAGATATAACAAATTAAAAATAATAAGATTAAATTGAATAGAATCGTCTAACAGCTCATACACAGACGTTAATAAATTCAACAAGTCATTTTTGGGAAGTTCCCTTTGTCCTGTTATGAATGGGTCTGATCTTAAAAGTAGTGTGTTCATAACATCTAAAAAACACACATTTTCACAAATACTTGTAGCTCAACAACACAATTAAAACAAAACCAAGTAAGAAAGCTGTAGCTGCCTGCTCGACTACGAAAAACCCTGAGCCCTTCTTCGAACGAATAATATTCCAAAAATTATTCGATTCGTTTCTGCACGCATAAGAAACTGTACATGCAAAACCACGCGCACACATAGACGCTGATCTACGCTCGTAGGCATGTACATATGTGTGTATGCATGTGTGTAAGCATTGCAAGCGCCTTGCTGTCTCGCTGCTTTGCTGCTGCGTCGCATGGGTTTTGATGAGAAAACTTTGATGATTAATAATTTTGTTTCTAGATGGACAATCGTATTGATATCTTCAGATTATGATTATGATATTCATATCTATATGCTAAACCAAACTGCATGTCTCTTGTATTTGAAATTAATTTTTTTCGCATTTGGGGGTGGTGGGGCGAAGTGGGGAATCCAAAATCTGACAAAAACCGAAATTGTATTAAATTAGTATTTATATATATGCAGAAGACTCTAACTCTAAAGATGAATTAGCTAGAATTTTATAACTGGTTCCCGATAAATTCGTTTATCGATAACTTTGCAAATATACAAGTTATCGAATTTCTGAAACAAACTCGTACTGCGCGTGCAATATACGAACCTAACACATAAAGAATGAACTCTCTAGCTTTTGTATCTTCGGGAATCGACGCGTTCAAACATACGGACAGACGGGCAGACGGACATGGCTATATCAACTTTTCTCGTCACCCTGATCAAGAATATATATACTTTATGGGGTCTGCCACGCCTCCTTCTGCCTGTTACATACATTTAACAAAACCATTATTTTATTTATTTTATTTAAAAATTATTGACATAACCTACAAAAAATACAATTATTACAATAGCATTCCCAACCCGATGGGGGTGTTTTATTTGCCAGTCCGGCCAGCTATGCCCCAATTCACAGCCAAATATGGTCAGTGATAACCATTGAAACTATGCAAAGAAAGTGTTAAATGAAAATATTAAATATAGATTATAAGAGATTAAATATAATTAATATAATTACAATTTAATAACTATTAAAATTAAAAATAAAAAAATTAAAAAATAAAAAAAATAAATAAAAATTAAAATTAAAATAAATAAAATAAAAATATGTAAAGAAACAAAGAAGATATTAACAATATTGCAAGATAGATTAAAAGGAGAGCTATAATATAGAATATTTAATAGGATTGAGAAATCACTGCAAGCAACAATAGCAGCATAATGTAGCTTATGCCTGTGCATTGCCAGTGATTTCCCTAAGGTGTGCTAAAAGCAACGATTTAATTTTAGGAAGAGAGAGCTCTAAGGAAAATACGTGATAATATTTATTAAAATTAACACAAAGAACATGAAACGCACTATGCAAAGAATAATCCGTAGTGCATATAGGTAAATGAAGCGGACGATAATGTCTAGTTGTTCGGGACGGAACCGAGAAATTAAGACGCATCAACAAAAAGGACGAATCAATATTACAGTTAATTACTTTGTGCAGAAAATCAATTCCTAAAATTGTTCTGCGATTCACTAACGATGGAAGATCAATGAGCTGAAGCATACTTATGGTAAGACGGTAATCATAAATTACTGTCCCAGTTAAGATCCCTTAGGGCAAAAAGAAGAAACTGTTTTGGGCCTGATTCGATACGATCTTGATACAGTTTATGTTGCGGAGACCAAACAACTGAGCAATACTCTAAGATAGGACGTACTAGCGAATCCGTAGTGCATATAGGTAAATGAAGCGGACGATAATGTCTAGTTGTTCGGGACGGAACCGAGAAATTAAGACGCATCAATAAAAAGGACGAATCAATATTACAGGTAATTACTTTGTGCAGAAAATCAATTCTTAAAATTGTTCTGCGATTCACTAACGATGGAAGATCAATGAGCTGAAGCATACTTATGGTAAGATGGTAATCATAAATTACTGTCCCAGTTAAGATCCCTTAGGGCAAAAAGAAGAAACTGTTGTGGGCCTGATTCGATACGATCTTGATACAGTTTATGTTGCGGAGACCAAACAACTGAGCAATACTCTAAGATAGGACGTACTAGCGAAATAAATAATTGTTTGATAATAAAAGGATCTTTAAATTCCTTAGACCAACGTTTAATAAAGCCAAGCACGCTTTTGGCTTCATTTATGATGGTGGAAATATGAAGATTGAAATTAAGTTTACAGTCAAAGAGAACACCAAGATCTTTGACTGTAAAGATGCGTTGTAAGGAAATGTTACTAATTTTATAGTCAACATAATGAGGAATGGAACGACTGAAAGTCATAGTCATACACTTTGAGCAATTTAGGTGCAACTGGTTCACCACACACCAAGATTGAAATGTCATCTTTAAGGTGTAGATACCCATTTGCACTGGAGTATGGAAGGCAAAGTTTTACATCATCCGCATACATAAATATGGTAGAATAAGAGATGCAACTAGGAAGGTCATTTATAAAAAGCGAAAAGAGTAATGGTCCTAAATGGCTACCTTGAGGAACACCAGACGAAACAAAGATAAGTTTAGAAGTAGCTGTTCTCAACAAGACTCTTTCGGTTCTACCGTTCAAATAGGATGAAATCCAGGACACAAGTTTAGGAGAAAATCCTAAGCGTTCAAGCTTCAGAATTAGTATCTGATGATTAACTGTGTCAAATGCTTTACCGAAATCAGGATAACTAACATCAGTTTGCATTTTTTTAGAAAAACTATCATTGACAAGTGAAGTAAATTCGAGGATGTTTGTTGATCGATTCTGAATAAAACCATGTTGGGATGGTTGAATAATCGATTTGCAGAAATGTTGCAAGGTTGATGTTATAATTTTTTCAAATAACTTCGGAATAGCAGATAATTTCACAATACCTCTGTAATTATACCCATTTTTAATGGGCTCAGGGTATAACAAGTAAGTTCATTAAATAATCTTTAAAACCCCGAATTGATCAACTTTATTAGTAAAACTAAAAAAACATTTTAACAAATAATATAACAATAATATAAAATCAGGATGGCTCTAGAATTATCAGAGATTCATTCAACCATGCGCTCTCATCGCTTAGACATGTGCCAACACTTGACGGAAACTCCGAAGACTTAGCAACCTTTATCAGAAGATTGATTACATCATAAGTATATACCCAACCAAAGACATAAGCATTGCAAGCGTCTTGCTGTCTCGCTGCTTTGCTGCTGCGTCGCATGGGTTTTGATGAGAAAACTTTGATGATTAATAATTTTGTTTCTAGATGGACAATCGTATTGGCATCTTCAGATTTTGATTATGATATTCAGATCTATATGCTAAACCAAACTGCATGTCTCTAGTATTTGAAATGCATTTTTGTCACATTTGGGGGTGGTTGGGCGAAGTGGGGACCGGAATCCAAGATCTGACAAAAACCGAAATTGTATTAAATTAGTATCTATATATATGCAGAGGACTTGAAGACTCTAACTCTAAAGATGAATTAGCTAGAACTTTATAACTGGTTCCCGATAAATTCGTTTATCGATAACTTTGCAAATATACAAGTTATCGAATTTCTGAAACAAACTCGTACTGCGCGTGCAATATACGAACCTAACACAAAACGAATGAACTCTATAGCTTTTGTATCTTCGGAAATCGACGCGTTCATACATACGGACAGACGGGCAGACGGACATGGCTATATCAACTTTTCTCGTCACCCTGATCAAGAATATGTATACTTTATGGGGTCTGCCACGCCTCCTTCTGCCTGTTACATACATTTAACAAAACCATTATTTTATTTATTTTATTTAAAAATTATTGACATAACCTACAAAAAATACAATTATTACAATAGCATCACCAACCCGATGCTGGTGTTTTATTTGCCAGTCCGGCCAGCTATGCCCCAATTCACAGCCAAATATGGTCAGTGATAACTATTGAAACTATGCAAAGAAAGTGTTAAATGAAAATATTAAATATAGATTATAAGAGATTAAATATAATTAATATAATTACAATTTAATAACTATTAAAATTAAAAATAAAAAAATAAAAAAAATAAATAAAAATTAAAATTAAAATAAATAAAATAAAAATATGTAAAGAAACAAAGAAGATATTAACAATATTGCAAGATAGATTAAAAGGAGAGCTATAATATAGAATATTTAATAGGATTGAGAAATCACTGCAAGCTACAATAGCAGCATAATGTAGCTTATGCCTGTGCATTGCCAGTGATTTCCCTAAGGTGTGCTAAAAGCAACGATTTAATTTTAGGAAGAGAGAGCTCTAAGGAAAATACGTGATAATATTTATTAAAATTAACACAAAGAACATGAAACGCACTATGCAAAGAATAATCCGTAGTGCATATAGGTAAATGAAGCGGACGATAATGTCTAGTTGTTCGGGACGGAACCGAGAAATTAAGACGCATCAACAAAAAGGACGAATCAATATTACAGTTAATTACTTTGTGCAGAAAATCAATTCCTAAAATTGTTCTGCGATTCACTAACAATGGAAGATCAATGAGCTGAAGCATACTTATGGTAAGACGGTAATCATAAATTACTGTCCCAGTTAAGATCCCTTAGGGCAAAAAGAAGAAACTGTTTTGGGCCTGATTCGATACGATCTTGATACAGTTTATGTTGCGGAGACCAAACAACTGAGCAATACTCTAAGATCTTTAAATTCCTTAGACCAACGTTTAATAAAGTCAAGCACGCTTTTGGCTTCATTTATGATAGTGGAAATATGAAGATTGAAATTAAGTTTACAGTCAAAGAGAACACCAAGATCTTTGACTGTAAAGATGCGTTGTAAGGAAATGTTACTAATTTTATAATCAACATAATGAGGAATGGAACGACTGAAAGTCATAGTCATACACTTTGAGCAATTTAGGTGCAGCTCGTTCACCACACACCAAGATTGAAATGCATTAAGGTCATCTTTAAGGTGTAGATACCCATTTGCACTGGAGTATGGAAGGCAAAGTTTTACATCATCCGCATACATAAATATGGTAGAATAAGAGATGCAACTAGGAAGGTCATTTATAACAAGTAAGAAAACTCTAGTCGAGAGTGCTCGACTAGATAATACCCTGAACCCAATTTTAATAAAATAAAATAATAATTTGTACTGTGGTTTGGTTTTTTGTAATTATCTTGAAAATTTTAGTGCTGAAAACGGCAAAAAACTTCTTTATTTTGACAAATAGTTAAATATATTGCTCTTGATTAGTACTAAAATTAATCCGTTATCAAGATAATTACAAAAAACCAGTGTCGAACGTGACAAAAAGTTGACTTTTCTGGAGAATTACCCATATGGATAAATCAGAAAGTATATATAAGAATGTATGCGTGTAACGTTCAAAATGTACATATGTACATGTATATATACATACATATGTGTGTATGCATTGCCAAAAAAAAATAATAATAGATGGCGCTTATATTAGTTGAAATTCGAAAAATGTTATATTATTAAATATCATTAAAAATAGACCCAACAAATAGACGTTCCTCGATTAACAGGCATTACCTTAATTAACACAGACACTTCATAATTGTAAAAGAAATATATCAATGCCACTCGAAGCTGTAATAGCCATAGTAAATAAGTTCACTGCTAAAGCGCCATCTAGCAAGTTTAAATTTTTAGGCCATGCTACACTAGTTTTGAATGTACATGTGGGCATACATATAGGAAAACCCCAGATGTCCCGTGCTTTTGTTATTTGGGCAAACTTTCTGTTCATTATTTTCTATTGACTTAACGGAATAAATATATAATTGAAACAAAAACACTTTCAGAAATGATGCTATTAAATATTTGAAATTAAAAAAAAAAAAAAAACCCACTTATTCACAATTAGTTAAACTGACTTTCAAAGGTATCAAATACAAAAGAATAAATAATAATAAAAAAGAAAGAAATATAAAAAAAAAAAATTAAAAATAAGAAATTGTGAAGGGCTTAGGCGAGGCTAGAACCTGCGACACCCCAACACTCGGTGCATCTGCCTAGACATCTACACCACGGCTCACTTAAACCGCAGAGTAGCGAAAACGAATGAAATTCGCCATATACGAAAGAACACTAAAGCAGTGGCTGAAAATACAAATACAATTCAAAGACAATTCTAACGCAATTCAAAAACAATTGTGATTCTTAGAATTTGCACGCATAGCAACATAGAAAACGGCCCAAGATTTTTTGTGTGTATATGTGCACACGCATACGAAAATTGATTTGCATTGCTCAACGTTGCTTGCATTTCCATTGTTGTTTTAAAATTTTTAAAATATATAATGGAATGTAATGAGAGTTTCAGCATATGAACTACATATTCTATTTAACATTTTAGGTTTTTTTTAGAAATCATAACTCTTTTACAATTAGCTTTACATGCCCAAATATGTACATACATACATATGTATGTACAGCCACACGCTGATCTGCGATTGTACACATATACATACATACATACATATGTACATATGTATGTATGTATGTGCGTCCGCAATGCGTCTTGCTGTGTCGCTGCCTTGCTTGCTGCGCCACATGGGTTATGATGAGAAAACTTTATAGACTAATAATTCTGTTTCTAGATGGACAATCATATTGATATGTTCAGATTAAGATTATGATATTCATATCTATATGCCAAACCAAACTGTATGTCTCTAGTATTTGAAATGCATTTTTTACACATTTGGGGGTGTGGGGGCGAATTGGGGACCGGAATCCAAAATCTGAAAACCGAAATTGTATTAAATTGGTATCTATATATATGCAGAAGAATTGGAGACTCTAACTCTAAAGATGAATTAGCTAGAATTTTATAACTGGTTCCCGATAATTTCAGTTATCGATAACTTAGCAAATATACAAGTTATCGAATTTCTGAAACAAACTCGTACTGCGCGCTCAATATACGAACCTAACACAAAAAGAATGAATGAATGAAAGAACTCTCTAGCTTTTGTATCTTCGGAAATCGACGCGTTCAAACATACGGACAGACGGACGGACGGACGGACGGACAGACGGACATGGCTAGATCAACTTTTCTCGTCACCCTGATCAAGAATATATATACTTTATGGGGTCTGCCACGCCTCCTTCTGCCTGTTACATACTTTTAACAAAACCATTATACCCTGATTTCCCATTTTCAATGGGTTCAGGGTATAAAAAGCGAAAAGAGTAATGGTCCTAAATGGCTACCTTGAGGAGCACCAGACGAAACAAAGATAAGTTTAGAAGTAGCTGTTCTCAACAAGACTCTTTCGGTTCTACCGTTCAAATAGGATGAAATCCAGGACACAAGTTTAGGAGAAAATCCTAAACGTTCAAGCTTCAGAATTAGTATCTGATGATTAACTGTGTCAAATGCTTTACTGAAATCAGTATAACTAACATCAGTTTGCATTTTTTTAGAAAAACTATCATTGACAAGTGAAGTAAATTCGAGGATGTTTGTTGATCGATTCTGAATAAAACCATGTTGGAATGGTTGAATAATCGATTTGCAGAAATGTTGCAAGGTTGATGTTATAATTTTTTCAAATAGCTTCGGAATAGCAGATAATTTCACAATACCTCTGTAATTATACCCATTTTTAATGGGCTCAGGGTATAACAAGTAAGTTCATTAAATAATCTTTATAACCCCGAATTGATCAACTTTATTAGTAAAACTAAAAAAACATTTTAACAAATAATATAACAATAATATAAAATCAGGATGGCTCTAGAATTATCAGAGATTCATTCAACCATGCGCTCTCATCGCTTAGACATGTGCCAACACTTGACGGAAACTCCGAAGACTTAGCAACCTTTATCAGAAGATTGATTACATCATAAGTATATACCCAACCAAAGACATAAGGCAGCACAACATAATGTATGGAGAAGCCCACCGAATATCACAGCTGGCACAAGCAAACAATTGCCTGAAATTACGCACAGCACTCATATGGAGAGCTCCTAAGAACTCGTAAGTTTATCGAAGAGTTAGTAAAAAAGTCCTATATTATAACCAGCAAGCTTAGCCTCGAAAACGACCAATATAATACAACTATTTATACAAATGCAATGCACACATAGACGCTGATCTACGCTTGTGGGCATGTATGTGTATATGCATGCGTGTAAGCATTGCAAGCGTCTTGCTGTCTCGCTGCTTTGCTGCTGCGTCGCATGGGTTTTGATGAGAAAACTTTGTTGATTAATAATTTTGTTTCTAGATGGACAATCGTATTGACACCTTCAGATTATGATTATGATATTCATATGTATATTCTAAACCAAACTGCATGTCTAGTATTGTAGTAGCATGTAGTATTTGAAATACATTTTTGTCACATTTGCGGGTGGTTGGGCGAAGTGGGGGCCGGAATCCAAGATCTGACAAAAACCGAAATTGTATTAAATTGGTATCTATATATATGCAGAAGACTTGAAGACTCTAACTCTAAAGATGAATTAGCTAGAACTTTATAACTGGTTCCCGATAAATTCGTTTATCAATAACTTTGCAAATATACAAGTTATCGAATTTCTGAAACAAACTCGTACTGCGCGTGCAATATACGAACCTAACACAAAACGAATGAACTCTATAGCTTTTGTATCTTCGGAAATCGACGCGTTCATACATACGGACAGACGGGCAGACGGACATGGCTATATCAACTTTTCTCGTCACCCTGATCAAGAATATATACTTTATGGGGTCTGGCACGCCTCCTTCTGCCTGTTACATACATTTAACAAAACCATTATACCCTTATTTCCCATTTTTAATGGGCTCAGGGTATAAAAACTGATAAAGATGTAATTACGAAAAAACTTCCAGATAGACTCTTTATGACATTGGCTACGCTTGACATTACAACATGAACAAAACTGAAACCAGTAACTCAAAGAAAATAATACATTTCAAACAAAAAATATTATCAAAGACAAACTTATCAAACCCCTGGAAAACCCTCTCTGAATAACAAGTAAGAAAGCTGTAGTCGAGACTCCTCGACTACAAAATCCCCTGAGCCCTTCTTCGAACGAACAATATTCCAAGAATTATTCAATTCGTTTCTGGACGCATAACAAACTGTACATGCAAAACCACGCGCACACATAGACGTTGATCTACGCTTGTAGACATGTATGTGTGTATGCATGGGTGTAAGCATTGCAAGCGTATTGCGTCTTTAACAAAACCATTATACCCTGATTTCCCATTTTCAATGGACTCAGGGTATAAAACAACAAAAAACCTTCGAGCAGCAATGCTCAGAACTTTTCACAAAATATTAAACAAAAGTAATCAGCAACTACACCAAGAACTACATTAGAATTCAGTATCTTTTAACAGTGCTCAATCGTGAGCGGTAAGTTCTATGCCAAGAGCGGGGATCGAGAGCGAGAGAGATGCTTCAGCTGAGTGTGGCTCGATTGATATTGCCATGTAAAAAGAAAGGTACGAGCGTAAAAGCTGTGCGTACGTGACTTTAGTCTAGTGACAAAGTGAGAAGCAGCAAAATTACAATTGCGACTCGCTGCGTTAGAAGAAATATTGCTAGTTGTGAAATAGAGATCCATCATGGATCGAGGCAATTCTGTAGTATGTTTAATAACATAAAAATATATATAAATTTTTTGAAACTTTCTACAATTCAGAGCCATCTCCGACATATATTTAGATTTTAAAGTTAAAGTTGTTCTAAATTCCTTTCGTACACGGAATGTATCACGAATATACTCTTTTTATAATGAGCACTGTTATTATTCAAACTTACCAAAATACAAAAGAGGGATTTTCTGTGGCTCCCTTAAGCTTACATTGCAGCTGAAGAGTTGAGGTTTCGTCAATAAGAATATCAGAAGCATTAGATATTTCAGCAACTGCTTCTATAAATAAAAATTTGATTTTGAGTTTCTATTTATTTTTATTAATATACATATACTTACCAACTATTTTTAATTCAATAAAAATTGATTGTGTAGGATAAATTGACAATTGACATTCATACAACCCTTTGTCCTCTTCCTTCACGGCCTTAATTCTTAGCGACCAATGGCCCATGTGACGCGTGTGTTCTACTAAAAATCGTTTATCACTGCTATGTGCTGATAAACCGACGGTAAGCAACTGGAAGTCTTTTCTTCGTATCCAAGAAACCTATGCACAATCAACATTGTATTGTTACGCTATATATTTATGCAATCATAAAAAAAAAAAAAAACAAGTAAGAAAGCTGTAGTCGAGACTGCTCGACTACGAAATCCCCTGAGCCCTTCTTCGAACGAATAATATTCCAAGAATTATTCGATTCGTTTCTGCACGCATAAGAAACTGTACATGCAAAACCACGCGCACACATAGACGCTGATCTACGCGTGTAGGCATGTATGTGTGTATGCATGTGTGTAAGCATTGCAAGCGTCTCGCTGTCTCGCTGCTTTGCTGCTGGGTCGCATGGGTTTTGATGACAAAACTTTGATGATTAATAATTCTGTTTCTAGATGGACAATCGTATTGATATCTTCAGATTATGATTATGATATTCATATCTATATTCTAAACCAAACAGCATGTCTCTAGTATTTGAAATGCATTTTTTACACGTTTGGGGGTGGTGGGGCGAAGTGGGGACCGGAATCTAAAATCGGACAAAAACCGCAATTGTATTAAATTAGTATTATATTAGTATCTATATAAATGCAGAAGACTCGGAGACTCTAACTCTAAAGATGAATTAGCTAGAATTTTATAACTGGTTCCCGATAATTTCGTTTATCGATAACTTTGCAAATATACAAGTTATCGAATTTCTGAAATAAACTCGTACTGCGCGTGCAATATACGGACCTAACACAAAAAGAATGAACTCTCTAGCTTTTGTATCTTCGGAAATCGACGCGTTCATACATACGGACGGACGGACAGACGGATATGGCTATATCAACTTTTCTCGTCACCCTGATCAAGAATATATATACTTTATGGGGTCTGCCACACCTCCTTCTGCCTGTTACATACTTTTAACAAAACCATTATACCCTGATTTCCCATTTTCAATGGACTCAGAGTATAATAATAAAAACAAGTAAGAAGGCTCTAGTCGAGATTGCTCGACTACAAAATCACCTGAACCCTGCAAAAAAGTGATACTCTTTTTCTTTACGCACTTATGAGCTCGCGCTCTGCTAACTGCGCAGTTGCTGCCGTGGCTTGGGGGTGGGTTGGGCTGAACTTTGGACACTTATAACTCCATTTCTAGATAGACCATCTTCATGAAATTTTCAGAGTAGATTAGGAGTATCAATATCTATCTATGTGCCAAATTGCAAGTCTCTAGTATTTGAAATGCGTTTTTTTCAAATTGGGGGCGGAGGGGGCGTGGCATCCAAAATCTAAAACTTACCAAATCTGCATATCCATAATATCTATCTAAATATATAAAGTTGAAGTCTCTAGCTAAAACGGTGTAGATGTTATACCCAAAAAACCTAAAAAATTGAAACGAATTTTCGATTTTTTATCGATGACTTGGAAATGGGACGAGTTATCGAAAAAACAAAATAAACTCGTATTGCGTAGCTAACATACGAGTGTTCATGTGTTCATTTCAGCTCTCTAGCTTTTGTAGTTTCCGAAATCTCGACGTTCATACGGACGGACGGACGGACGGACAGACAAAAACAACAAACATAGACGCTGATCTACGCTTGTAGGCATCTATGTGTGTATGCATGCGTGTAAGCACTGCAAGCGTCTTGCTGACTCGCTGCTATGCTGCTGCGTCGCATGGGTTTTGATGAGAAAACTTTGATGATTAATAATTCTGTTTTTTTTCTTCAGATTATGATTATGATATTCATATCTGTATGCTAAACCAAACTGCATGTCTCTAGTATTTGAAATGCATTTTTTCACATTTGGGGGTGGTGGGGCGAAGTGGGGAATCCAAAATCTGACAAAACCCGAAATTGTATTAAATTAGTATCTATATATATGCAGAAGACTTGGAGACTTTAACTCTAAAGATGAATTAGCTAGAATTTTATAACTGGTTCCCGATAAATTCGTTTATCGATAACTTTGCAAATATACAAGTTATCGAATTTCTGAAACAACCTCGTACTTCGCGAGCAATATACGAATCTAACACAAAAAGAATGAACTCTCTAGCTCTTATATCTTCGGAAATCGACGCGTTCAAACATACGTACAGACGGACGGACAGACAGACGGACACGCCTCATTCTGCCTGTTACATACGTTTAACAAACCCATTATACCCGGATTTCCCATTTTCAGGGTATACAAAAATATACATATAAAAAATTAGTTTCACCACCTTATTTATATTTAAGTTTATATATTTATATTTTAATTTATGTCTTACCGTGGCTGGGGAGTTGACTTTAACAACGCATGGCAAAATTGCAAGTCCCCCTTTTTGAGCAATGACGCGAGTATTATTTTTGGTAATAAATTGGCTCGGCACAGTACTTCCAAAGTGATTTTGCGATGAAGTAATTTTTCCTACATCTAAAAATTTGAATATAATTTTTTTAAAACTTGAATATATTAAAAAATATAATTAATCTAAAAACAAGTAAGGCTCTAGTCGAGACTGCTCGACTACGAAATCCCCTGAACCCTGCAAAAAAGTAATAGTCTTCTTCTTAACGCACTTATTAGTGCGCGCTCTACTAACCGCGCAGTTGCTGCCGTGGCTTAGTGGTGGGTTGGGCTGAACGTTGGGCGCTTATAACTCAATTTCTAGATGGACGATCCTTACTAAATTCAGAGTGGATTAAGAGTGGATTAAGTCTTTAGTATTTGAAATGCGTTTTTTTTTTTTTTTCAAATTGGGAGCGAAGGGGACGTGGCACCCAAAATCTGAATCTGAAAAATTACGAAATCTGCGTATCCATAATATCTATCTAAATATATAAAGTTTAAATCCCTAGCTAAAACGGTGAAAAAGTTAAGTCCAAAAAACCTAAAACATGTATAAGAATTTTCGATTTTTTATTGATAATTTGGAAATGGGATGAGTTATCGAAAAAACAAAATGAACTCGTACTGCGTAACTAACATACGAGTGTTCATGTAATTTCAGCTCTCTAGCTTTTACAGTTTCCTAAATCTCGACGTTCATACGGACGGACGGACAGACGTACAGGGCTAAATCAACTTTTCTCGTCACCCTGATCAAGAATATATACATATACTTTGTGGGGTCTGCGACGTCTCCTTCTGCCTGTTACATACATTCTCACAAAACCATTATACCCTAAATTCCTATTTTCAATGGGTTCAGGGTATAAAAACAATAGAAACATTTAACAAATTAGATAGTAGTCTGCACCACTTAACTGTAAAATTCGAAGCTCTAGCTTAAGATCCCGCTTCGATTGCACTCGAATTCTAAACACAAGTAACTTGTTGTCTCTAAATTATTCTTTGTGCCTACTACCGAACCTCACTCAGCGACAGCGACACAACGCTGTTGCCCCACTAAAACAATTCTTCTTAAGCGACCACATGCAAATAACCAATCACAGCTTAAGCATAGGCATCAGCCTATAATGAATTTATAATTATTGAGAAATAGCCGAAACTATAATCACACATACTACCTCAGTATAGAGCGACACTACGACCACACGCATACTAGCTCAGTATACACCGACACTACGACCACACGCATACAAACACAATGTACTCCGACACGGACAACCTGACTTTAACACGATCTCGTGTATGAAATAATAAAATTAAAGTCTTTCTTTTCTTGTTATTTCTTAATTCGTATTAACTCATCATGTCAACAATTTATTTCAATTCAATTCATACAAAACATCAGGTTTAAATACTTTAACAGAATTACTATTTTTATTTTGCTATATAAAACAAGTAAGAAAGCTGTAGTCGAGACTGCTCGACTACGAAATCCCCTGAGCCCTTCTTCGAACGAATAATATTCCAAGAATTATTCGATTCATTTAAGAAACTGTACATGCAAAACCACGCGCAAACATAGACGCTGATCTACGCTTGTAGGCATGTATATGTATATGCATGCGTGTAAGCATTGCAAGCGTCTTGCTGTCTCGCTGCTTTGCTGCTGCGTCGCATGGGTTTTGATGAGAAAACTTTGATGATTAATAAGTCTGTTTCTAGATGGACAATCGTATTGACATCTTCAGATTATGATTATGACATTCATATCTATATGCTAACCGAAATGGTATTAAATTAGTATTATATTAGTATCTATATATATGCAGAAGACTTGGAGACTTTAACTCTAAAGATGAATTAGCTAGAATTTTATAACTGGTTCCCGATAAGTTCGTTTATCGATAACTTTGCAAATATGCAAGTTATCGAATTTCTGAAACACTTAACACAAAAAGAATGAACTCTCTAGCTTTTTTATCTTCGGAAATCGACGCGTTCAAACATACGGACAGACGGACAGACGGACAGAAGGACGGACGGACAGACGGACATGGGTATATCAACTTTTCTCGTCACCCTGATCAAGAATATATATACTTTATGGGGTCTGCCACACCTCCTTCTGCCTGTTACATACATTTAACAAAACCATTATACCCTGATTTCCCATTTTTAATGGGCTCAGGCTATAAAAAGTCGGGTTTTCCTCCTGGACGCTATAACACAGATATTGCAATGCCTTAAAGTTCAAAAGAGAAACGGCTGGATTGTGCTGCGCAAGAGGAAAAGTCAAACAGGATCCATTACTTACACCACCACAGCCACTGAAACCATTGATCGAAGGAACTGATCCCGATTTCAACCATTTTCTTCAAAGCACCCTTGAATACAATAACTGCTTCCGCATGACTTCTTTCAGAGCTAATATCATTCGAGAAGGCGGCTTCATGCCAACTTGCAATGTAAAAGATACAACCCACACAACCAATCACTCACACCAATCAATCACACCAACACAATCAATTGCAAGACATAGCAACTACACATACACCACACCCTATACTATCACACGATCAGAAGTCACAGGTATTTTCCACTGATGCGCTAGATCGCATGTACACTGTTCATCCTAGAAATGATGAAGGTTTTTTATTTATGACTGCTATTGGTAAATGTACGTAGACCAAAATCATTTGCGCATTTGAAAACTGTGAATGGCCACCAATGCACACATATAAGCTACTGATTGAAGTATGAATGATTGCGCCTAATCGATCGATGCACGATGCATTTAACCAAGAATTAAATCAAGAGCTGTAATACAATGTTGATACATTGCAGGAATTCGTTCAAAATAATGTGCCGTTGCTGAATGAACAGCAAAAACAAGTATACGAAACATTAATGCAAGCGATGGAGTATAATACTGGTGGTCTATTCCTCCTGGACGCACCTGCCGGAACAGGGAAAACATTTATCACCTCATTGATTTTGGCCACTATTCGATCAAGATGTGACATAGCTTTGACGTTAGCAACATGCAATATTTCCCGATACAGTGCAATGGATAAAATTGTTGATGCAATGCAAGCTCACTGTTTGGGATGTGTGCACAATGGCTGATAAGAAATCACTTGAAGCAGTTAACTTCACACTGAAGGATCTTCGGCAAAATAACAACATCTTTGGCAATTTGATGATATTGTTGGCAGGCGATTTCAGGCAGACGTTGCCAGTAATTCCCCGTGGAACGCCTGCAGATAAATTCAATGCTTTCCTGAAGACATCACTTTTGTGGAATAACATAAAAACATTATCGCCAACTATTAATATGAGAGTTTAGCTTCAAAATGATCAAAGTGCAGCACAATTTTCCAAACAACCATTATTAACTGCATTATCAATCTCAACGATATTATTATAATCATTATACACATTCATTTCTTCGGGCACCTGCACCTCTGGCAATCTTAAATCTTCATGAGCATATTTATAATTTCGTTTACTAGTAAAGGACCTTAAAGTGTACCTGTCACCTGTCACCCTCTAGAACATTTATTATTTCAAATAGCCTCTTAAACTTTGGAGTCAATTTAGTTTGATGCCTTTCTTCGCTTTTTAGTAGCACAAAATCTCTAACTTTGTGTCTAATTACTTTGTAGCTAAAAAAAACTGCTGTAGCTAAAACAGTCTTTTCAGCCTGTGCTCTTATGTTTGTCAGATCAACCTCATGTTCAATGTCGCTTAGTGGGAGTAATCCTAATGGGCGTGCCACCTATCCCAATAACATTTCCAACGGACTAGCCTTCGTAACACGGTTAGTTGTGAAATTGATTGCCAACTGCACCTCTCCTAACACATCCTGCCAAGACTGAGTTCCAATTTCAACCGCAGTCATCATATTTTTCAAGGTGCTCATGTTTCGTTCTACTTGGCCATTAGCTCGGCTAGCGCCGGTGCCAATCATTGGATAAACTTTGCGCCCGTAAAACATCTTCCCTGGTCAGCTATTATTCGGTTTGGTACTCCAAACAATGAAACAGCGGATTGAACAGGATTTATGCAACTGTCACTATCTAATTTAAGGCTATGACTAAGATATATGTACATACTTGGTAAACGCGTCTACTTGAACAATAACATATTCCTTTTGATCACTTTTGCCACTTAGTTTTCCAGTAATATCAATATGGATAGTGTGCCAAGGAATATTAATTTTCGGAATAGGATGTAATTCAGCTTGTATTTTACCTGATGTTGGTTTTGACATTTTACTAGTTATACAGTTATCAACAAATGTTGACAAACAAATAAAAATCGTAGACTTTGTTGACTCTGCAGGTGAAGTGGTTTTGCTATAGTATTCTATAACGTGGTGGTTGTTATCAATAAAATTGCACCGTAGCCATTACAACTGGCATCTGTATGCAACTCAATTGAATGATTTAGGTCAAAAATGACTAGCACTGGTTTATCAGTAAGGATAGAAATGCTCATGTTATTTTTCTCCGAAGCTAAGAAATACAACGGTCTCATCAACTGTGAAAATCCCTCAATAAATTGTTGGAAATAAGATGCCAAGCCAATGAATTGTCTAAGTGATGCGACTGACTGTGGAGATGTCAGAGCAGTCAACACTACAATTTTCTGAGGGTTTGGATGAATTTCAGCATTAATATTGTAACCGATGTTTTCAAAAAGAAACACTTTGTGATGTTGAATGAAAATCCAGCCTCTGTTAAGATGTTTAGAACAATCTCTGATCTTTCTAACGCTTGACATTGTGTTGAGGCAATTATCATTATGTTGTCTATGTAGACAATAACACACGAATTTCCTAAATCACCTAAAGCTTGTATCACTAAACGTTGAAAGACAGAAGGTGCGTTTTTAAGTCCGAATAGCATAGATAAAACCTCATACTGAACATCTGGGGTCACAAATGCTGTATACTCAATTGAATCAGAGTGTAAAGCGGGTATTAGCTGGCCATATGTAAACAAATAAAATAATTAACACTTTGAAGTCTACTTATTTGGTCCTGTATAAGTGGCAACGTATATTTATCGGCCGGGCACTGTATTTGAATTTAACTCTCTATATTCTACACAGTCTATCCGAACCATTTTTCTTCTTGACCAACAATATGGGGCTTGGTCTAATTATTTTGGACTTTAACAATTCGTTAATTTTTTTAGTATTATGTTTTATTTGGATCAATAAATCTAATTTTTATTTCGCCACCTTTAGCTTCAGTACCTGGAATACCTTTTATAAAAGAATTTGAATACTTTGCCAAAAATGAATTAATCTTCAGTATCAAGGTCAGTATCAATATCGGTCGGCGCACTGCCGGTACATAAATTAATTGTTTTAGTTCATAAAATTTTAAATTGAGCAGCAACACTGCACTGCTCTACTCGTTTTTCCTGGTTGAAGATCTTGTGCTTATTAGCTTCCTTCTTTGGGCATTGGGTAGATATGTTTCCTAATTCTCCGCAATTGTATGTTGCACTTGATTTTACACGGTGGTGATCCTCTTGTCTGCTACGTCGTTCATTAGCACTCGAAAATGGCTTTTGTTGCTTCCTGAGTCTAGCAAGCATACTAGCTCAGTATACACCGATACTACGACCACACGCATACAAACTCAACATACACCGACTATGTCATACGCTGTTCCCATCTTGTCTTTGAGCAATAATATGAACAACTAAATAATCGGTATCATGCAAGTGTATCCCCAGTCCGTTTATTAAGTTCTAGTGAATAATCTGTGTTAGAGAGTCGAAATGAAAACTCTCCACATTTGCCGAATTCAAAAATTGAACTCTTCTCTTTGTGAGATCAAAAATTGAACTGTTTATTTCTTAATATCCTAGTCCTTATATACCTTAAAAATACTTCCAGGCACTGGAAGGCTACAATTAATTCCATTCACACAACTTCACATATGTTTGCCAAGTGTCCCTTTTCGATCGCTAAGCCGTTCTCACGTCTCACGGTAAATTTTTATTACTCGCTGCGTTTGTCGCTGCAACTAAGGGATGACCTGTTTATTGTTTGGCGTCAGATAGCGCGCAGGCTATCGAATATTGTCTTTTTTTAATATTTATATATAGTCTATTTGCCAAATGGCAAGTCTGTAGTATTTGAAATTTGTTCAATTTGAGGTGGGCGAAGGGCGAAAATTACAGAATCTGCGTATCCATAATATCTATCTAAACACACAAATTTGAAGCCTCTAGCTCAAACGGTGTAGAAGTCACACTTAAAAAAAAATGACAAATATGAATACGAATTTTCGATTTCTTATCAATAATAATGAAATGGGATTAGTTATTACGAAATCTCTGCGTTTATATAAACGGACGGACAGACGGAGGGGCCTATATCGACTTAGTTTTTTTTATACCCTGAACCCATTGAAAATGGGAAATCAGGGTATAATGGTTTTGTTAAAAGTATGTAACAGGCAGAAGGAGGCGTGGCAGACCCCATAAAGTATATATATTCTTGATCAGAGTGACGAGAAAAGTTGATATAGCCATGTCCGTCTGTCCGTCTGTCTGTCTGTCCGTCTGTTTGAACGCGTCGATTTCCGAAGATACAAAAGCTAGAGAGTTCATTCTTTTTGTGTTAGGTCCGTATATTGCGCGCACAGTACGAGTTTGTTTCAGAAATTCGATAACTTGTATATTTGCAAGGTTATCGATAACTGAAATTATCGGGAACCAGTTATAAAATTCTAGCTAATTCATCTTTAGAGTTAGAGTCTCCAAGTCTTCTGCATATATATAGATACCAATTTATTACAATTTCGGTTTTAGTCAGATTTTGGATTTCGGTCCCCGATTCGCCCCCACACCCCCAAATGTGTAAAAATTTCATTTCAAATACTAGAGACATACAGTTTGGTTTGGCATAAAGATATGAATATCATAATCTTAATCTGAACATATCAATACGATTGTCCATCTAGAAACAGAATTATTAGTCTATAAAGTTTTCTCATCAAAACCCATGTGGCGCAGCAAGCAAGGCAGCGACACAGCAAGACATATGTATGTATGTATGTATGTATGTTTATGTGTGCAAGGGTAGATCAGCGTGTGGCTGCAATCGTACATATGTACATGTACATATTTGTGCATGTAAAGCTAATTGTAAAAGAGTTATGATTTCTAAAAAAAAACCTAAAATGTTAAATACAATATGTAGATCATATGCTGAACTCTCATTACATTCCATTATATATTTTAAAAATTTTAAAACAATTAAAATAACAATGGAAATGCAAGCAACGTTGAGCAATGCAAATCAATTTTCGTATGCGTGTGCACATATACACACAAAAAATCTTGGGCCGTTTTCTATGTTGCTATGCGTGTATATTCTAAGAATCACAATTGTTTTTGAATTGCGTTAGAATTCTCTTTGAATTGTATTTGTATTTTCAGCCACTGCTTGAGTGTTTCTTTCGTATATGGCGAATTTCATTCGTTTTCGCTACTCTGCCGTTTAAGTGAGCCGTGGTGTAGATGGCTAGGTAGATGCACCGAATGCAGGTTCTAGCCTCGCCTAAGCCCTTCAGAATTTCTTACTTTTAATTTTTTTTTTTTATATTTCTTTCTTTTTTATTATTATTTATTCTTTTGTATTTGATACCTTTGAAAGTCAGTTGGTAGTTTAACTAATTGTGAATAAGTGGGTTTTTTTTTTTAATTTCAAATATTTAATAGCATCATTTCTGAAAGTGTTTTTGTTTCAATTATATTTTATTCCGTTAAGTCAACAGAAAATAATAAACTGTATGCCCACATGTACATTCAAAGCTAGTGTAGCATGGTCTAAAAATTTAAACTTGCTAGATGGCGCTTTAGCAGTGAACTTATTTACTATGGCTATTACACTTCGAGTGGCATTGATATATTTCTTTTACAATTATGAAGTGTCTGTGTTAATTAAGGTAATGCCTGTTAATCGAGGAACGTCTATTTGTTGGGTCTATGATATTTAATAACATAACATTTTTCGAATTTCAACTAATATAAGCGCCATCTATTATTATTTTTTTTGGCAATGCAATGTATATATACATGTACATATGTACATTTTGAACGTTACACGCATACATTCTTATGTATACTTTCTGATTTATCCATATGGGTAATTCTCCAGAAAAATCAACTTTTTGTCACGTTCGACACTGGTTTTTTGTAATTATCTTGAAAACGGATTAATTTTAGTACTAATCAAGAGCAATATATTTAACTATTTGTCAAAATTAAGAAGTTTTTTGCCATTTTCAGCACTAAAATTGATGCATTTTCAAGATAATTACAAAAAACCAAACCACAGTACAGATTATTAATTACTTTGTAGCTAAAAAAAACTGCTGTAGCTAAAACAGTCTTTTCAGCCTGTGCTCTTATGTTTGTCAGATCAACCTCATGTTCAATGTCGCTTAGTGGGAGTAATCCTAATGGGCGTGCCACCTATCCCAATAACATTTCCAACGGACTAGCCTTCGTAACACGGTTAGTTGTGAAATTGATTGCCAACTGCACCTCTCCTAACACATACTGCCAAGACTGAGTTGCAATTTCAACCGCAGTCATCATATTTGTCAAGGTGCTCATGTTTCGTTCTACTTGGCCATTAGCTCGGCTAGCGCCGGTGCCAATCATTGGATAAACTTTGCGCCCGTAAAACATCTTCCCTGGTCAGCTATTATTCGGTTTGGTACTCCAAACAATGAAACAGCGGATTGAACAGGATTTATGCAACTGTCACTATCTAATTTAAGGCTATGACTAAGATATATGTACATACTTGGTAAACGCGTCTACTTGAACAATAACATATTCCTTTTGATCACTTTTGCCACTTAGTTTTCCAGTAATATCAATATGGATAGTGTGCCAAGGAATATTAATTTTCGGAATAGGATGTAATTCAGCTTGTATTTTACCTGATGTTGGTTTTGACATTTTACTAGTTATACAGTTATCAACAAATGTTGACAAACAAATAAAAATCGTAGACTTTGTTGACTCTGCAGGTGAAGTGGTTTTGCTATAGTATTCTATAACGTGGTGGTTGTTATCAATAAAATTGCACCGTAGCCATTACAACTGGCATCTGTATGCAACTCAATTGAATGATTTAGGTCAAAAATGACTAGCACTGGTTTATCAGTAAGGATAGAAATGCTCATGTTATTTTTCTCCGAAGCTAAGAAATACAACGGTCTCATCAACTGTGAAAATCCCTCAATAAATTGTTGGAAATAAGATGCCAAGCCAATGAATTGTCTAAGTGATGCGACTGACTGTGGAGATGTCAGAGCAGTCAACACTACAATTTTCTGAGGGTTTGGATGAATTTCAGCATTAATATTGTAACCGATGTTTTCAAAAAGAAACACTTTGTGATGTTGAATGAAAATCCAGCCTCTGTTAAGATGTTTAGAACAATCTCTGATCTTTCTAACGGTTGACATTGTGTTGAGGCAATTATCATTATGTTGTCTATGTAGACAATAACACACGAATTTCCTAAATCACCTAAAGCTTGTATCACTAAACGTTGAAAGACAGAAGGTGCGTTTTTAAGTCCGAATAGCATAGATAAAACCTCATACTGAACATCTGGGGTCACAAATGCTGTATACTCAATTGAATCAGAGTGTAAAGCGGGTATTAGCTGGCCATATGTAAACAAATAAAATAATTAACACTTTGAAGTCTACTTATTTGGTCCTGTATAAGTGGCAACGTATATTTATCGGCCGGGCACTGTATTTGAATTTAACTCTCTATATTCTACACAATCTATCCGAACCATTTTTCTTCTTGACCAACAATATGGGGCTTGGTCTAATTATTTTGGACTTTAACAATTCGTTAATTTTTTTAGTATTATGTTTTATTTGGATCAATAAATCTAATTTTTATTTCGCCACCTTTAACTTCAGTACCTGGAATACCTTTTATAAAAGAATTTGAATACTTTGCCAAAAATGAATTAAGTTTGATTTTATCTTGAGTATCAAGGTCAGTATCAATATCGGTCGGCGCACTGCCGGTACATAAATTAATGGTTTTAGTTCATAAAATTTTAAATTGAGCAGCAACACTGCACTGCTCTACTCGTTTTTCCTGGTTGAAGATCTTGTGCTTATTAGCTTCCTTCTTTGGGCATTGGGTAGATATGTTTCCTAATTCTCCGCAATTGTATGTTGCACTTGATTTTACACGGTGGTGATCCTCTTGTCTGCTACGTCGTTCATTAGCACTCGAAAATAGCTTTTGTTGCTTCCTGAGTCTAGCAAGCATACTAGCTCAGTATACACCGACACTACGACCACACGCATACAAACTCAACATACACCGACTATGTCATACGCTGTTCCCATCTTGTCTTTGAGCAATAATATGAATCTGTCGTTTGGCAACAACTAAATAATCGGTATCATGCAAGTGTATCCCCAGTCCGTTTATTAAGTTCTAGTGAATAATCTGTGTTAGAGAGTCGAAATGAAAACTCTCCACATTTGCCGAATTCAAAAATTGAACTCTTCTCTTTGTGAGATCAAAAATTGAACTGTTTATTTCTTAATATCCTAGTCGCTGCATTTGTTGCTGCAACTAAGGGATGACCTGTTTATTGTTTGGCGTCAGATAGCGCGCAGGCTATCGACTATTGTCTTTTTTTAATATTTATATATAGTCTATTTGCCAAATGGCAAGTCTGTAGTATTTGAAATTTGTTCAATTTGAGGTGGGCGAAGGGCGAAAATTACAGAATCTGCGTATCCATAATATCTATCTAAACACACAAATTTGAAGCCTCTAGCTCAAACGGTGTAGAAGTCACACTTAAAAAAAATGACAAATATGAATACGAATTTTCGATTTCTTATCAATAATAATGAAATGGGATTAGTTATTACGAAATCTCTGCGTTTATATAAACGGACGGACAGACGGAGGGGCCTATATCGACTTAGTTTTTTTTATACCCTGAACCCATTGAAAATGGGAAATCAGGGTATAATGGTTTTGTTAAAAGTTTGTAACAGGCAGAAGGAGGCGTGGCAGACCCCATAAAGTATATATATTCTTGATCAGGGTGACGAGAAAAGTTGATATACCCATGTCCGTCTGTCCGTCTGTCTGTCTGTCCGTATGTTTGAACGCGTCGATTTCCGAAGATACAAAAGCTAGAGAGTTCATTCTTTTTGTGTTAGGTCCGTATATTGCGCGCGCAGTACGAGTTTGTTTCAGAAATTCGATAACTTGTATATTTGCAAAGATATATATATATATATATATATTATATATATATATATATATAGATACCAATTTAATACAATTTATATATATATATATAGATACCAATTTAATACAATTTCGGTTTTTGTCAGATTTTGGATTCCGGTCCCCAATTCGCCCCCACATAACAATGGAAATGCAAGCAACGTTGAGCAATGCAAATCAATTTTCGTATGCGTGTGCACATATACACACAAAAAATCTTGGGCCGTTTTCTATGTTGCTATGCGTGTATATTCTAAGAATCACAATTGTTTTTGAATTGCGTTAGAATTCTCTTTGAATTGTATTTGTATTTTCAGCCACTGCTTGAGTGTTTCTTTCGTATATGGCGAATTTCATTCGTTTTCGCTACTCTGCCGTTTAAGTGAGCCGTGGTGTAGATGGCTAGGTAGATGCACCGAATGTTAGGCTGTCGCAGGTTCTAGCCTCGCCTAAGCCCTTCATAATTTCTTACTTTTAATTTTTTTTTTTTTTTATATTTCTTTCTTTTTTATTATTATTTATTCTTTTGTATTTGATACCTTTGAAAGTCAGTTGGTAGTTTAACTAATTGTGAATAAGTGGGGTTTTTTTTTTATTTTCAAATATTTATAGCATCATTTCTGAAAGTGTTTTTGTTTCAATTATATTTTATTCCGTTAAGTCAACAGAAAATAATAAACTGTATGCCCACATGTACATTCAAAGCTAGTGTAGCATGGTCTAAAAATTTAAACTTGCTAGATGGCGCTTTAGCAGTGAACTTATTTACTATGGCTATTACAGCTTCGAGTGGCATTGATATATTTCTTTTACAATTATGAAGTGTCTGTGTTAATTAAGGTAATGCCTGTTAATCGAGGAACGTCTATTTGTTGGGTCTATTTTTAATTATATTTAATAATATAACATTTTTCGAATTTCAACTAATATAAGCGCCATCTATTATTATTTTTTTTGGCAATGCAATGTATATATACATGTACATATGTACATTTTGAACGTTACACGCATACATTCTTATGTATACTTTCTGATTTATCCATATGGGTAATTCTCCAGAAAAATCAACTTTTTGTCACGTTCGACACTGGTTTTTTGGAATTATCTTGAAAACGGATTAATTTTAGTACTAATCAAGAGCAATATATTTAACTATTTGTCAAAATTAAGAAGTTTTTTGCCATTTTCAGCACTAAAATTGATGCATTTTCAAGATAATTACAAAAAACCAAACCACAGTACAGATTATTATTTTATTTTATTAAAATTGGGTTCAGGGTATTATCTAGTCGAGCACTCTCGACTAGAGTTTTCTTACTTGTTTTTATTAAGAATATATATACTTTATAGGGTCTGCGACGTCTCCTTCTGCCTGTTACACACTTTCATAAAAACACTATACCCTGAATTTCCATTTTCTAATGGTTTAAGGTATAACAAGTATGAACGTTGCAGTTAGGCGCGAATAACTGCGAGGTACTCTGTTCCCATAGGTGCATTTTATTTATTTAATAAACATTTAATAAACGAAATATTTCGGCAATTAGCAAACGTACATGGCAAGGAACAAACGTTTATCTTATACATACATACAGATTTACTCATGTACACACTATACGAGTATACACACGATTTTCTATGTATGCATACAAAAGTTTGCTTTGAATTTTGACTGAATTGTGATTTTTTCGATCGGTACTCTAGTTTTGTTAAAAGGCGCTCTAGCAGTGCCTTTTTTTATTTTAGTTAACAGAACAAAGCCCGAGCCAGTGGAGCTGGTAGTAAGTGCTATGCAAACTGCACTTATAAATATGTCGTAGCGTTATAATTATTACTCTCACTTTCCATTATATGTTTGCCTAACAACGGGATTCTCGGAATCGCCGACTTCTATCACACAAGCTCTTTCTCGTTCAACCGTCTCTGATTAAGTGTGCTAATTCGACTCTCCTGTCAAACTGCCTCTTGGTTGCATATTCTCGTTCATCAATATCATAGCAACTCTGTGTGAAGGACATATCTCTCTCACTCTCACTCTGCGACATCCGAGACCACGTTCAGCAAAATCTATGGTTGTCTCTTTTCTAATGACACATCCTTTAATGGTCACTAAAATGCTAACTCATTCGATTAGCGCTAGTTGTCAGTTTCTCTTTAATACTACTGCAACTGTCAATCACAACATAAAACTAACACAACGTCATAATATCACACCGATACGACACGGCCATACTGACATTTACACGTCCCAGTGTAATTACATTTTTAATTATCATTCCGATACGACTCGGCCATACTGACGTTTACACGTCCCCGTGTTATTTAAGGAATCACTCTCCATTAACACTTTCGTTTTATTTATTACATTTCGTTCTATTTTACATTCGTACTTTCTTAATTTCTGTTCTATCAGCTATTTTTATTGACATTATTCTTCGTTTTTTCAACTTTAGAAAATCATTTCTTCGTCTTTCTTAGACGGATACAACAATTCTTATAACATTTCATCTTCACACCAACAATTGGTCTTCCGCCAGTACACCATTTTCACTCTTATTTCAAGCTCATCGCCACACATAGCGGATTACACATCGTCTCTCATAGACGGATAACACATCGCCTCTTATATACGGATAACACATCGTCACAACTGACGGATAACTCATCGTCACACCTGACGGATAACACATCGTCACACCTGACGGATAACTCATCGTCACACCTGACGGATAACACATCGTCACACCTGACGGATAACACATCGTCACACCTGACGAATAACTCATCGTCACAACTGACGGATTACTTATCGTCACACCTGACGGATCACTCACATTTAGACTCTTTGGCGGGCTAAGCTTTTCATTACTAATGTCCAACTCATTTGGTACATAACCACTTGGAATTTTTCTGACCTTTTCATGACAGTACTTATACAATCGATTATTTTTAAGTGACTTTATCAAATATCTGTCACCATCTAGAACTTCTACAACTACAAATGGCCCTCTAAATTTTGGGTCCAGTTTTTTTTTTTTTTTCTTTCCTCGTTCTGAAGCAAAACGTAATCACCAACCTTGTGTTTAACGACTGTTGCCTTTCTCTTATCAAACCTTTGTTTATCATAATACGCTAACGAATTCATTTTATCAGTAGCACGCGCTCTAATACTCTTCAGGTCGACCTCACGCTCTGTTTCGACTGGTGGAATTAATCCTAAGGGTCGTGCCTCTTTCCCGATCAGCATCTCTAGAGGACTTGCTTCAGTTGTACGACAAGTTGTACAATTTAACGCAAGCTGTATCTCACCGAGAGCATCTTGCCAGGATTCGTTGCTAGATTCTACCACAGTCAATAAATTTTTTAATGTGCTCATTATTCGTTCAACCTGACCATTTGCACGGCTAGCTCCAGTAGCAACTAGGTGCAGTTTAATGTTTTGTGAGGAACAGAATTCTGAAAATCTGCAGCTAGAGAAACATTTACCCTGGTCAGTTATGATACGATTTGGGACTCCAAATAAAGCAATGGAGGATTTCATAGCTTTTATGCAGCTTTCAGCATCTATTCTGAGGTGTGAAACAAATAAACAAATTTTGTGAAAGCATCGATCTGAACTACAACATACTCTTTTAGGTCGCTTTTTCCGCTCAGTTTACCAGTGATATCGATATGAACAGTATGCCAGGGTATGCTAGTTTTTGGGATGAGATGAAGTTCAGCTTGGATTTTCCCAGAAGATTGTTTTGTAGTTGTGCAAGTTATGCAATTGTTCACAAATTTTCGAACGTACTTATTCATTTTATCGAACCAATAGTATTCGTAAACCTTATCGAGTTTTTTGCCAACCTAGATGCATTATTGATTCATGAACTTGGTTAATAACTGACCACTTAAATGTGCGTGGTACAACTGGCAAGCAATGTGTTCTACCAGCCTTTTGCACTTTGCGATGCAACAGCCCTTTTCTCACATCGTAAGTTTTGGCTAAGTCTTCAGGTAGTTCGTTTGAATTCAGCTTGGCAATATTTTCAGCTATCTCTGTGTCGAGTCGTTGTTCAGCTAAGAGCCAATCGTTAGATACTTCGGCCAAATTAATCCGTTTTTCGGGGATTTTACATAATTTCAACTTGGATTCTAAAGGAAGTGGATTTCTTGACAAGAAATCTACATGAGCCATGCGTTTACCCTCTCTGTACTCGATGTTGAAATTAAATGATTGTAAATAAGACCACCAACGGTGAACTCTAGGAGTTAGCTCCATTTTAGTACGCGAATAGATTACAAACTCACGTCCAAGGAGATAATGGCGAAAATCTTTTACGGATTCGACAGCTGCCAAGGTTTCAAGTTCATAAGAATGGTATCTGGATGTAGCTCTATGGATGTTGAGGATCGAAGATTACTAAAACTGGCTCACTTGTAAGGATATTCACAACTCGTTTTCTGATTTCTTCTAGTTCTAAACTCCAGGTAATGTTACCATTTCCAGAGCTAAGGGAGTATAACGGCTTCATAAGTTGTAAAAAACTAGGAACGAATTTTCGAAAATATGACGCAAGACCAATAAACTGTCTCAGCTGAGTGATGAGGTAATGCGCTCAGTGCGATAATTTTACGTGGATTTGGGCGAAATTCTCCAGCACTAACCTCGTATCCTAGATACTCAACTTTTCTTTTTTAAAAACTACATTTAGTAACATTGAAGTAGAAGCCAGCCTCTATGAGTACATCTAAAACGATTTTCAGTCTTTGAAGGCCTACGTCTATTGTTGGAGATACTATCATCATATCGTCCATATAGACAATTACATATGAATACGCAAGATCGCCTAGGGCCTTCATAACTGCCCTCTGGAAAACAGATGGTGCATTCTTGAGCACAAAAGGCATTGTTAAAAACTCATATTGACCATCAGGGGTTACAAATGCTGTGTATTCTACAGAATCAGGGTGAATCGGAATCTGGTGAAAACCACTTGCCATGTCTAAACATGTAAAATAATTCGCTCCGCGAAGTCTATCAATCTGGTCACTGATAAGCGGCAACGGATATTTGTCTGCAATTGTATTTGAGTTTAGTTCTCTATAATCAACACAAAAGCGGTCTGAGCCGTTTTTCTTTCTCACAAGTAAAATTGGACTAGCATAAGGAGAACAGCTAGGACGAATGATGTTGAATTTCATTAACTCGTTTAGTTTTGCTCTAACTTTTTCTTTTTCTTCTGGACTTAGTCTATAAGGCCGTCTCTGCACTGTTTTAGTAGGGTCGACTAAGCGAATTTTCATTTCTCCTGTATTAACTCGTGTACAAGGTATCCCTTTAATAAATACTGTTGAATAATTTTATAGTATTTTAATTAATTCATCTTTGTCACTGCCAGTTAACTCTGTATCAACATTCTTTAGACTGACTGACTGTTCAGTTGTACAGCAACTATTTACAGATTTTGATTTTATAACTTCAAACTTATCAGATGTCATTATTACTGTATAACCCTGAGTGAGAATATCACTTCCTATTGTAACATCGTTTTTCAAATTTTCGTTTTGTAGTACATGAAATACAATTTCAACTGCATTCCCATTTACGAAAACTTCATACTAAATCTGCTGCGTACTATATAGCGGCATCACCTATATCTTTTCAGCATATTGCGTTCTTTTACCAAGGAACATTCAGAGCCAAATTTCGAATAAATAGGGTAGATCTCACCTCGTTGGGTCATATACCCTTTTGATACATTCTTTTGCTGGATCGCTTTCGACTTAACTGCTGTCGAGTTACTCGAACATTGGCTTGAGTTGACCACATCGAAAACAGGTTACGGACGACTTCTCACGTTGAAGCTTCATCTCTCTGCTTTGACACATCTTGGCTCGACACTCAAAGGCTTTATGTCCAGGTTTTCCACAGAAATGACAGATGACGGATGACATTTTTCTTCTTTTTATATCGGGTGCGGAATTTTCGTCACGGCTGCTATTGCGTTTTTCATCGACTTGGAACGCCTTTAACTCCGATTGTAGCTTGCTTTTGGTTTGTACGTTGTAGGCGGCTGTCAATGTTAGCCATATGCGCAAGAACAGTCGAAACTGCAATCTCCTCAACGCTTATTTTCTGCCACGTCAGCGTTAAATTTTGGAAGAATCACTTTTTTTTCTGGACCATTGCTCCTCCGAAAACGTAGGAGGTGGTGCCTATCCCACTTCTGATGTCGTAGCGTTATAATTATTACTCTCACTTTCCATTACATGTTTGCCTAACAACGAATTCTCGGAGTCGCCGACTTCTATCACACAAGCTCTTTCTCGTTCAACCGTCTCTTATTAAGTGTGCTAATTCGACTCTCCTGTTAAACTGCCTCTTGGTTGCATATTCTCGTTCATCAATATCATAGCAACTCTGTGTGAAGGACATATCTCTCTCACTCTCACTCTGCGACATCCGAGACCACGTTCAGCAAAATCTATGGTTGTCTCTTTTCTAATGACACATCCTTTAATTGTCACTAAAATGCTAACTCATTCGATTAGTGCTAGTTGTCAGTTTCTCTTTAATACTACTGCAACTGTCAATCACAACATAAAACTAACACAACGTCATAATATCACACCGATACGACATATTTATAAAAATGTCTGACTTTAGCTAGTCCAGTCCGCCACTACAAAACTCCCCTACCAAAATCACACTCATAGGGTGATTCGCGCTGGACTCGATTGTTATTGTTTTAGGTCTTTTGGATGGTATTTACCAATTAAACGACCCTGCAAATCTTCTATTTCGTAATAACTGTTACCGAGTCTTTTCTTTATTCTGGCCTTCACAAAATTAGGAGCTAGCTTTGAAACCCCTTAGAAAGTTACTTTGTTGAAAATTACGCCTATAATTTTCTTGGCCTACTACAAACTTTACACCCCGACAACGCATATTATAGGTGTTCTCGTTTCGGCTGTGTTGTCGTTGCATGCAGTCTTTTGCTTTGTCGCGTATGAGATCAAATGAATCGTCGCGGCTAAATCGAATAACGCGATCTTCTAAAAGATTTAGATTACGCAACAGTTTTAAGTGGATGCATTGGTTACCATATTCTGGCCAAATGAGATTCGATTCGGGCTAGTGCCGATAGCCAAATGCACGTCTGAACGCAAAGCACAACAAATAGAGCTCAAGTGAGCATCCCAATCTTTTTGATCAGGCGCAATATAGGATATTATTGACGCTATCACCGATCGGTTGACTCGTTCCGAAGCATTGGCTTGGGGAGAGTAAACAGACGTATATGTATGGGTAATTCTATATTTAAGTAATAGTGTGTTGAATAATTCGGATTTAAATTGCACACCGTTATCAGAGACAATAGTTTCGGGAACTCCGAAGCAATGGAACAAGTCCCGCTCTAAATAATTGGTAAAGGCGTCTGCAGTCAGACTTTTCACTGGTTTAAAAAAAGAACTTGGATTCCTACATTCCCAGCACGACTTCGTGGGTACGGACCTAGAAAATCGATATAAAGCTTTTGAAAGCAGCGTTGGGTGGCACCTGATTTCCCTAAGGGAGGACGCAATGTGCGATTTGGATGCTTATTGCACTTGCAGCTCTCGCAAGTATTCATAAAATTCTTAACGTCTACGGCCATTTGTGGCCAATAAAGATAGCGACGCAGTTTGTCTAACATCTTGCTTATCCCAGGATGAGAAGCTAGTGGAGGCTCATGGGCCTTCTTAAGGACGGATGGAACCAATAACTGGGGAACCCAAAGTTTCCGACAGTGATCATCGGCTATTTTCTCACCCGATGAATGATCAGCTCTACGATATATACAACCGTCAACTACCTTGACTGATTGGCTATTATTTTGGCTTTTAGTTCCTGATAGTCGGATGATTTAAAATGGCCTGAATCGAGATCTATCAAACAATCGGTCGTAATTTCAGAGAGATCTTCTGTATACGCTCGCGATAAAGTGTCTGGGACAATATTTTGACTGCCCTTTCTATGAATTATTGTAAATTCAAAACCTTGGAGCTTTAAAGCCCACCTGGCCAACCGAGAACTCAAGGCAGATTGAGACATGCGCCATTTTAACGAAGCATGATCGGTAACTACCGAAAATTCTTGCCCTTCAACGTAAGCTCGGAATTTTTAATGGCTAGAATAGCTGCCAGACATTCTTTTTCAGTTACGGAATAACTCGTCTGACAACGGTTTAGTTTTCGAAACATAAAAGCAACTGGTACCTCTTCATTATTGTCCGTAGATTGTACTAACACGGCACCTACACCTATATGGCTGGCATCACAGTGTATAGAAAAGGGTAGGTTAAAATCTGGGTTTGCAAAACTGGAAACGAACTAAGCTTCACCTTGAGCTCTTCGAACGCCTTCTGTGCGGATTCACCCCATTCAAATTTTTATACCCTGAACCCATTGAAAATGGGAATTCAGGGTATAATGGTTTTGTGAAAATGTATGTAACAGGCAGAAGGAGACGTCGCAGACCCCATAAAGTATATATATTCTTGATCAGCATCGAAAAATAAGTTGATCTAGCCCTGTCCGTCTGTCCGTCCGTGCGTCCGTCCGTCCGTCTGTCCGTCTGTATGAACGTCGAGATTTCGGAAACTACAGAAGCTAGAGAGCTCAAATTTTATATGAATACTCGTATGTTAGCTACGCAGTAGGAGTTTGTTTTGTTTTTTTTTCGATAACTCATCACATTTCCAAATTATCAATTTAGTAAGAAAGCTGTAGTCGAGACTGCTCGACTACGAAATCCCCTGAGCCCTTCTTCGAACGAATAATATTCCAAGAATGCTTCGTTTCGATTCTCTACGCGTAAGAAACTATACATGCAAAAACACGAGCACACACACACGCGGGTCTACGCTTGTAGGCATGTATGTGTGTAAGCAATGCAGGCGCCTTGCTGTCTCGCTGCCTTTGTTGCTGCGCCACATGGGATTTGCTGCAAAAATTTTTTTGATTAATAATTCTGTTTCTAGACGGAACTAGTTAAGGATTTAACTACCACGGCATTTTTGCATGCCCTCCAAAGGTTTATATGCACCAGAAAAACCAAGTCAAATTTGGTCTGACAATGCCACAAACTTTCTTGGCGCCCGCAACCAGCTTCAGGAGCTGAATGGCAATCGAATGACATTTCATCCCTCCACGATCTCCTCACTTTGGAGGTTTGTGGGGGGCTGCAGTGAAGACGGCGAAGCATCATTTCTATCGATCTGTTGGCCCTTCTGTCCTAACTTATGATGAGCTTCGCACACTGGTCTGCAACATTGCTGCTGTCATTAATTCACGCCCTTTAGTTTCAATTTCAGAGCACCCAGCAGACTTGGACGTACTGACGCCTGCGCATTTCCTGAACGGTGGTCCTCCTTCATCCTTCAGCGAGCCTAACCTCACGAGGCTCAATTTCAATCGCTTGGATGCCTGGCAGCGCGTAAGCTATCTCCAGCAGGTATTCTGGGCACGTTGGCAAGACGAATACCTCAACTTACTACAACAGCGGGCTAAATGGAGAACTTCTAAGTCTGGTTTGGCGGTTGGCGACGTAGTTCTCGTAAAGGATGAGAATCTTCCGCCGCTTAAGTGGCCACTGGCCAGAATAATTGAACTTATCCCTGGACGTGACGGCGTTGCACGGGTGGCCATGCTCAAAACTGAAGCTGGCGAGACAAGAAGAGCTACAAACAAGCTGTGCTTGCTGCCCCTTAAGGATTCTGTTTAAGACTAAGTCTTCAACGGGGGGAGGATGTTGGGCCCAGCAATCAGCGCTTTATAAGAACTAAGAGCGGCAGTTCGCCAAACCTATTAGCATCTAAGAGAATTTTGTAAAGAGATTGCGCTCTCCCTTTTTAACGTTCATTCGTTCTCCCACGCAGCAGTCAGTCTTAGCAACCGGCTCGCGTAGATCGAATGTGTGCATATTTACTGTCGCTTTTAACAAGAAACGTTTTCTTTAACATACATATTTACATACATATGCATACTCGCATCTAATAAACAATAAAGACTCGCTAATCAAATTGTGTTTTTAATCCAAAGCTATACGAAAAATCTCGATAGCTCAACAATTGATCTCTTCAGATTATGAATCATATCTATATGCTAAACCATGCAGTTTGCATGTCTCTTGTATTTGAAATGCATTTTTTTCACATTTGGTGGTGTGGGGGGAATCAAGGACCGGAATCCAAAACATGACAAAAACCGAAAATGTAATACATTAGTATCTATATATATGCAGAAGACTTGGAGACTCTAACTCTAAAGATGAATTAGATATATTTTTATAACTGGTTCCCAAAAACGTTTTTTATCGATAACTTTGGAAATATACGAGTTATCGAATTTCTGAAACAAACTCGTAATGCGCGTGCAATATACGGACCTAACACAAAAAGAATGAACTCTCTAGCTTTTGTATTTTCGGAAATCGACGCGTTCATACATACGGACGGACGGACAGACGGAGTCTCCAAGTCTTCTGCATATATATAGATACTAATTTAATACAATTTCGGTTTTTGTCAGATTTTGGATTCCGGTCCCCGTTTCGCCCCAACACCCCCAAATGTGAAAAAAAAATGCATTTCAAACACTAGAAACATGCAGTTTGGTTTAGCATATAGATATGAATATCATAATCATAATCTGAAGATATCAATACGATTGTCCATCTAGAAACAGAATTATCAATCATCAAAGTTTTCTCATCAAAACCCATGTGGCGCAGCAACAAAGGCAGCGAGACAGCAAGCCGCCTGCATTGCTCACACACATACATGCTTACAAGCGTCTGTGTGTTCGTGTTTTTGCATGTATAGTTTCTTACGCGTAGAGAATCGAAACGAAGCATTCTTGGAATATGATTCGTTCGAAGAAGGGCTCAGGGGATTTCGTAGTCGAGCAGTCTCGACTACAGCTTTCTTACTTGTTATATTTTTCTTTGCTATAAGCCTCACGGAGCCCGAGACCTTTCCAACAAATGCAAAACCGTGGAAATCGGTTCGTGTGTTCTGGAGTTATAGCTTCAGCGAGGAAAACCCGACTTTTTTATATAGTAAGAAGATAATTCGGGAGCATTTATGAGTATGTGTTCTAAATTTCAAGTCCCTAGCTCTAATAGCGCCGAAAAATATTGCGTTCATACGGACAGCAAGACGGACATTGCACAAACCCAATATACTCTTTTGTTTTCCCTTTGGTAACAGAGTATAAAAACGAAGGGCAATGTGCTTATAAAAATTAAGAATTAATGAGCTAGTGCTTAATTCGTCAAATTGCATGGTTCAGTTATTGATGACCTATTATCGATGACCCAATAATAATTTTAGGCCTCTTTGGGGGTGTGGCAAATCGAAAAATACCTTGTAATTTTCACATTTTTGTAGCGTTAGCAATAAAATTTTGCAATTACGTTGCACTCGGCTCCTTTTAAGAACTGCCCATAACAAAAAGGTGAGTTAAAAGGAAAACAATTCGACATTATACGAATTCAAAAATTGAACTGTTTATTCAAAATCCTAGTGCTTATATACTTTAAAACTACTTCCTGTATCTGGAAAGGTACAATTAATTGTATGCAAACAAGAGCACAGATGTTTTGTCAAGTATCCCTTTCGATCGTTAAGCCGCTGTCTAGGCTCACGTTTCATTTTTATACCCGGAGCCCATTGAATATGGGAAATAAGGGTATAATGATTTTCTTAAAAGTATATAACAGGAAGAAGGAGGCGTGGCAGACCCAAAAAAGTATATGTCGGAGATTGCTCAGTCGTTGGAGATTGCTTAGTTTCCATGTCTTTTTTATATACTGCTATATATGTACATATTCTTGAGGGCGACGAGAAAAGTCAATATAGCCATGTCCGTCTGTCCGATGTTTTAACGCGTCGGTTTCCAAAGATAAAAGAGCTGGAGACTTCATTCTTTTTGTGTTAGATTCGTATATTACACGCGCAGTACAAGTTTGTTTCAGAAATTCGATTATTCGTATATTTCAAGAATGATCGATAAAATCAATTATCGGCAATCAGTTATAAAACTATATCTCGTTCATCTTTAGAGTTAGACTCTCCAAGTCTTCTGCATATATTTAGATACTAATTTAATACAATTTCGGTTTTTCAGAGTTGGGATTCCGGTCCCCAATTCACCACCACACCCCCAAAAGTGTAAAAAGTTTATTTCAAATACTAGAGACATACAATTTGGTTTGGCATACAGATATGAATATCATGATCATAATTCTAAAATTTAATTACGATTGTCCGTCTAGAAACAGAATTATTAATCAAAATAATTTCTCGCAGCAAAACCAGCGAGACAGCAAGATGCTTGAAATGCTTACACACATACAGGCGTACAAAGCATAGATCAGCGTGTGTGTGTGCTCGTGTTTTTGCGTTGTATATTTTGTTACGCGTGGAGAATTGAAACGAACCATTCTTGGAATATTATTCGTTCGAGCAGTCTCGACTAGAAATTTCTTACTTGTTATTACACGCTTCGTTTGTATATCAGGGACACCTGAGAAAGATATTGTTTATTTTTTTAGTTTTTTGGTAAAAGTTTTGATGACGATTGCTCCAAAGGTATATTCAAGGAGATAGGTGTTGATCCGTTACGATTCTTCGGTTTGAATTCATGCACAATAATACAAACCGAAATTGTATTACATTAGTATCTACATAAGCAGAAGACTTGAAGACTCTAAGCACTAACCATACAACACATAGACTAGACAACTAGAACAAACTTTTTCCACGGACCAGAATATGAGCCAAGCGACCACTCAACTTCGTATTTGTTCGGTTTGGGCAATCCAGGGCTGGGCAGTCAAAATATGAAACGACGAATTCAGTGCGCTGTAAGCGCTCAACCGGCATGGTCGCGTTTTCGTATGAGTACATTCTGTGTGCTATTTTTCTTTACTCTCCCTCTCTCTTTTTTCTCTCTCTCTCACTCTATGCAAGCACAAGCAGCTCAAATTTACCCGTTATACATACATACATATATTTAAAATTTAAAATAATCATGAATACACTAAAATTTGGCAGAAGCATGGCAAACCTTTGAAGAATTCTCTTCACTCAGAAAAGATACGACCGAAGAAATAGTGTATACAGTCCGCGCGTGGAGTAGTATGACGGATTTTCACATATCAGAACGCGTTTATTTTTTTGTTTTAATGTTTGAGTACCTAATACTGGTCATTACTATGAAAAATAGTTATTCTTATTATTCTTTTTTTTTTTTTTTTGTCAGATTGTAAAGTTATTGTAGGAAAAAGTTTTAAAAATATCAAATATCATTTTGATATTTTTTCAAAACTTAAAATATCATCGATACGATATTTTAAGAATATTCAACAACCCTAATACATACGGACGGACGGACGGACGGACAGACGGACAGGGCTAGATCAACTTTTCTCGTCACCATGATCAAGAATATATTTACTTTATGGGGTATTTAACAAAACCATTATACCCTGATTTCCCATTTTCAATGGACTCAGGGTATAAAAAGGGATGCTGCTATATTAATATCAACTGACTCATATAAATGGCACCAGTCGGCTGAACTAATTAGTTCATTCAGCAAAACTAAATTGCATTTACGATAACAACGTTGTCGATTTGAAGGTAATTGTGATATAGTTGAGGGAATATTAACAGATAACGAAACCTCTAAAGTGGGATGATAAATATCCATTGGTAAACAAAAAGCGATTGCTCTCGATATATTTATGATGAAATCATCATTTATGAACCCAAGATCAAGCGAGCGATTCAGATGATTAGAAATAGAATTCATATGAAACAAAGAAAGGTTGAACAATTCATCAAAAAGATAGTGATCAATTGTCGGAATAAGGTAATTTACATTACAAGTTGAGGACCAAGAAGAGTTAGGAATATTTAAATCACCCAACGCAAGAAACAAATCATTATCATCGGCGTATCCATAAATTTCTTTAATACAAGTTATGTGCTGAGCATAAACTTGTAAGTCAGAAGGGGATATATGAACATGTAACAAATAATTAACACGATGGGAGAGTTAATGTAACACCTATATTCTCTGCATCATGAAGGGAGAAAAATGTAAACAATTCTGAGAGAATACTGGATTTAACAGCAATCAAAACTCGAGCTTCTCTACGAATTAAACGATCAAGTCTATAGATAGTGAAAATACTTAATAGCATTTCACTATTATGAACACTATGACTTAGCCACGTTTCAGTTAAAACAATGATATCATATAGAGAACTGAAACTATTCATGAATATTCTTTTAAGCTTGAATTTTTACTCCGTACATTTTTAAATATCAGGGACACTTGAGAAAGATATTGTTTATTTTTTAGTGTTTTGGTAAAAATTATGATGAGGATTGCACCATTCATATATTCAAGGAGATAGGTGTTGATCTGTTACGAATCTTCGGTTTGAATTTTTGCACAACTATATGTGGTGAACAAAATTTGGGATATCATAAGAAGGTTATAATTGGTTCGACTACGAGATACCCTGAGCCCTGCAAAAAAAAAACTAATACTCATTTTCTTTACACACTTTTTAGGGGCAAAGGGGGGAGGTATCCAAAATCTGCGTATCTATAATATCTATCTAAACATACAAATTTGAAGTCTTTACCTAAAACGGTTTAAAAGTTATGCTCAAAAAACCTTAAAATAAAGTAAACAAATTTTTTATTTTTATCGTTGTTTTTTGGAAATGGGATGAACTATCTGGGGGAAAAAAAAACAAATAAACTCGTTCTGCGTAACTAACATACGAATATTCATGTGATATTTTAGCTCTCTAGCTTTTGTAGTTTCGACGTTCATACGGACAGACGGACGGTTAACTGACGGACAGGGCTAGATCAAATTTGTTTATGCTGATCAAGAATATATTTACTTTGTGGGGTCTGCCACGCTTCATTCTGCCTGTTACATACATTTAACAAAACCATTATACCCTGATTTCCCATTTTCAATGGGTTCAGGGTATAATAAAATCTGCCTTAGCACTGGCTCAGGAAGTTGATGCTAACCATAATATTTAACTTTTTGCGACTAACTCCGCCCGTATCATTGCATAAAAAACTCAAAAGATAGAAATGAGACAAGGTAGAGAAACAACAAGGGAAAATCTCCATTTCACTCAAAAAATTGAAACAATACCCAAAAACGACTGCAACCGATGGAAGTCGATTCTTCCTCGCTCTTCAAGCAACCAACCTCTTACCAATCTCAGAACACACAATGGCCAGCACAGCAACAAGCCATTAAGACCAATAGCTCTAACAATCAGAACCAAGCCCTAAAAAGACCAAAACAGTAGCAGTGCAAGATTGACATGACCGAAACAACAAAGAATCAATCATATAACATCGGAAAATCCTCAACCCGAACAAGACGATAAAACAGAAGCTGAGTCAGAAATGGACGATATAGACGACAAACTTGTTTTACATCGAAAATTCGTTTACATTTTTTAGGTTTGTTGGGCATAACTTCTACACCGTTTTAGATAGCTTCAAATTTGTATATTTAGATAGATGTTATGGATTACGCAGATTCAGATTTTGGATGCCACGAAATGTTCAATCTTATAAATAACGAATTTATCATTGGATCACTCGCCTCTCATAATAAATCTAAAGTGACACCCAGAAATTGAACAATGAGCCTACTCAGAGGCTGACAAACATCAAAACTTATTGTGCCTTTCAAGGCGTTTTCACCATAACACCCCTTCATACTAATTTGGATTTCACAAAATGCACGGAATTATCAAGCATGTCATTCGCAGAACTTATAAATACTAAGCACGTTCAACAAGATTACATATTAACCTTCAATATTTCTGTGTTTTTTCTTCGACAATTTATTTGGTTGCCTGAAATATACATACATACATACATATGTACATGTATGCATATACATACATACATATGTATGTTTATGTACTCCTGTGTATCCTTGTCTGTTAGTGTCAAATTGGAAAATGCGTTTTCCGGTAGTTTTCCCATTAGTAAAAGTTCTAGAGTTGTAATTTGTAAATACTGGTGTAGGCCACCAAGATTGAAAAGTAGCGCTGATATATGTATGTATGTACGGGATTGTAGAATATCGGGTAAAAGCATGTTAGTTAATATTATGGTTCTATAAAGATCGATGAAAAATTATCGTTACCAATCGTTCTTCAATAAATACTAAACATAAAAAAAAAAAATGTTTTTAATGAAAAAGTATACATTTATACTGTACTACTTACTTGAATATGATGAGGTGATCAATAGTAAACATAAATATATTTGTATATGAAATTTTTCCAGATCCATTATTTCGTGTTAGTGTTTACTGGCTTCCAAGCATGTTAAGACCACTACTATACATATGAATATAAAATTGATGGGTATTTTTATATGGTTTATTGGCACACAATTTATGTACATATGTACATACATATGTATGCATATCCATATATGTATGTATTTATATATAAATGTGCATGTTATTTGAACATATGTATGTATGTATGAATATATATGTATGTGCAGTGGCTCACAGCTTTTTTGATACACTTCAATTTTAAAATTTTCTCTTGCTGTAATTCAAAAACTGTAAATGATATCGCAATACTTTAAATGCCATTTTAATGAGGGCAATTCCCTGTTTTATAAAACAAAAGATTTTATTTAAAAATAATGCTGTTCAACAGCAAAAAATATATAAAAAAACAAAAAATTATACCAAAATTCCCTCACAGCTTATTTGATACAGTGCCAGTAAAATACTAATATTTAAGGTTACCCTTTAATTTAATGGTTGGTTTGCATTCCCTTAGCTTTTATCGTAGCTTGCCACCTATTTGTCATTGAATCCATAAAGTTTTGAGTATAGCTTGGCGTTATTTTGGGCCATTCCTCCAGTAAGGTTCTCTTTGGGTCTTCTTTGTTACAATTCTTATGTTTTCTGACGCTGTTGACTAAAAGTGCCCACAGATTCTCGATGACATTTAATTCGGAAGACTGTGCCGGGGGATTCATGACGTGGGGACAGTTCCAAATAAGCCATGTTTGAAAGAATCTAGCTTTGCGGATCGGGTCGTTGTCTTAGTAGAAACGGAGACCGTTGCCTACAGCCAGTTTTTTGGAACTTCGGATAAAAAAAATTTTTTTTTTGAAGGTACTGAATTTTCTACATAATTTTATCGATGAATACCAAAGTACCGACTCCGGCTGCGGACATACAAGCCCAAACCATACCGTGGTCACAGCAATCTTTCACTATTGCTTTAAGGTTTTCTTTGTTGAGCTCAGTATTCGGATTTCTCCACACATAAAACATCCTGCCGAAGCTCAAAATATTGAATTTTGACTCCTCCGAGAAAATCCCAATGTTCCAAAACGAGGAGTCCTTCAAAATGTGCTCCTTATGAAAGGCTAGTCTGCTTAGGTAATTCTTCTTTGTTTTAAACGGCTTCTTTCGAGCTACTAGTGCTTTGAAATCATGGTCGAGCAACACACGCCGGATAGCTTATGCTCTCGAAACCTTGCCCAGTTCATTTTCAACCTCTTCACCCAACTTTAAAGAAAATAACTTGGAGTTAACTAGAATTTTTCGAGCTCTGTAGCGCTAGTCGGCTCAGTGAAAATTTCATTGGTGCCTTGTATATGGCAATTTTATTTACATAAAACAGACTGTATCAAATAAGCTGAGAGCTCTAAAATCGACATTTACCCGCAAAGTTTGACTGTCACGCCAAAAACAAAATTTCATGGAAGTACCAATACTTAAAACTAGTAATTTAAATATATAGCTAAATAAGTGCATTTAAATTTTTTGATATACCTTCTACTTTCGATATTAAGGAAGGGTAAAGTCGAAAAGTTGCACTGTATCAAATAAGCTGTGAGCCACTGTATATGTACACACATTAATAAAAATTATGTATGTACATATATACATACATTGTATGTATATACGTATTTATGCATACTACAAAAATTTTTCTTTTTTAATATGCAGAAAAGTTCAATAATTCATGTATATATGTATATGTATATATGTACATACATACATACACTTATACAAAATACATACATTATATTATCTTACAAATGTACATACATACATACATACATATGTTATACAAACAATACACTGTATTATTTATTAACTGCAAAATTTGTATTCTAATAAAGCTTCATCCCATTTCGCAATAATGACCGTTATATTATAAGTAGTTTCAGTTTTTCAGCTTCAGCAGTTTCAGCTTCGACTAAATAACTTTATATAAAGGTCCTCTTTTTCGAAGCACCACGCGAAGACTAAATAAGAGTTGACAACAAGTACTATAATCTACGGAGCTCACGCAATCGCATTCCACATCTAAAAATTAACAGTACTGTAATGAAAACAGTGGTGTATTCACTTCAATGTACATACATATACATATGTATGTATCTACAGAACAGTACAATTTTGTATGTATGCACATATGTACATGTATGTATGTAAAATTTCTGCATAAAAACAACATTCAAAATGTTTATTTATGTACATACATATGTATATGTATGTATGTTATATGTATATACATATTTACAAGAAAAAAAAAAGAAAAAAAAATACATACATATATGTATAAATATTGTACATACACGCGTAAATATATGTGTAGATATGATTATCAGCAGAAGCACATTAAATGCTGTCTAATTTTAAGAAACACAACTCGACACGACCAGTATTTTTTGGAAGGAATTCGTAACTAGAAGGGAAGGGTTAAATATACATACATACATATGTATATACATAAATATGTATATATATTTATACATACGTATATGTGTGTAAATATGTATGTACATATACATATGTACGTAAGCACATCAACTGGGGATGATTCATTTGAAAGAGAGAAAGAGAATGTTTTGTGCGCTCTCTTACAATTTAGCAATGTCACAAAGCATGGGGAGAGTTTGTCATTTACGACTATGTACATATGTACATGTACATGTGTATGTTGTTTCAGGTGTTTTTTAATGTACATATGCATCTTTTTTTTTATTATTTATTTGCAATATATCTAATAGTAAACAATAAGCAAATTTATTAACTAACGGTATACATACATACGTATGTACATACATACATATGTACATACATGTCCAATAGTTTCTGGGTGCACTTCCTTATTCGATGACTTTAAAAACTCTGCACTTATCATATTTGCACTAATAAATGGATCCGAGAATACCATTCGTTTTATACATATATATGTATGTATGTATGTACATAATTAGCTGGTCCTAGTTTGTCAAAATTTTCGGTCGTCCTGATTTTAAACAACTTCTACCTAGTATTTCCGCAATTTCCGAAAGGGATTTTTGTTGTTTAACATGCATATTTAAAATAATATGACGTTCTTCAATTGTTAAATGTTTTCCTGACACTTTAATCAGTTTTTGTCCACTCGCCAACAAAATGTAAATAAAATTACTTTGAATTTATTTCGCATCTATGCGTAAAGCACATAAGCAAAAATTCGCAGAAACCCCGTTATCATTTTCGCTTTTTGTCTGCATCTAAAGTTCTAAGAAAGTACGCTGTACGAAGACTTTATTGGAGGCAAAAACGCGTTTTTATACCCTGAACCCATTGAAAATGGAAATTCAGAGTATAATTGTTTTGTGAAAATGTATGTGACAGCCAGAAGGAGACGTCGCAGACCCCATAAAGTACATACATACATATATTCTTGATCAGCATAAAAAAAATTAGTTGATCTAGCCCTGTCTGTCTGTCTGTCCGTCGGTATGAACGTCGAGATTTCGGAAACTACAAAAGCTAGATAGCTGAAATTTCACATGAACACTCGTATGTTTATTTTGTTTTTTTCGATAACTCATCCCGTTTCCAAATTATCGATAAAAACGAAAATTCGTTTTTTTAGGGCATAACTTCTACACCGTTTTAGCTAAAGACTTCAAATTTATATTTTTAGATGTATATTATGGATACGCAGATTACGTAATTTTCAGATTTTGGAGTCACGCCCCATTTGCCACAATTTGAAAAAAAAAAAAAATGCATTTCAAATACTAGAGACTTGCAATTTGGCACATAGATAGATTTGGATACTCGTAATCTACTCTGAAAATTTAATAAAGATCGTCCATCTATAAATGGAGTTATAAGCGTCCAAAGTTCAGCCCAACCCACCCGCAAGCCACAGCAGCAACTGCCCAGTTAGCAGAGCGTGCGCTCATAAGTGCGTAAAGAAGAAGAATATTAGTTTTTTCGCAGGGTTCAGGGTATCTCGTAGTCGAGTCGTCTCTACTAGAGCCTTCTTACTTGTTTTATGTTTATTTAGTTATAACTTTTATGGTAAGCAAAATATTGAAATTATTATTTTTTTTTTCAAATTGTTGTTAAAATATTAGTTAATAAATCTGTAAATTAAAATTTTTAATTTTTGCCCATCTTGCATCACTTATTCGTTGCCAAAGAAAAAAATCATTGCTGTACGAAGACATTATTGGTCCACTGTATGTATGTATGTACATATTTACATATTAATAACTAAATCTACTCTCTATTTGGCAAATCTAGAACGTGTAATCTTTTTAAGCGCCTTCGACTGTTATTTGAGTTGTCGAGGAGTTCTGTAGCTAGAACATTGCGGTGGTAATGAAGCCTATAAAAAAACATTTTATTGAACTTGGAGTTGGATTAGAATTAACTTAAGAAGGAGAGTTCAAGAATATTTATAGCTAAGATGCTGCCGCTGCTGCGGTCATTACCGTTGCTGCTGAATGGTGTCTTAAGACACGGTGATGCCGATCGATATGTTGATTCGGCGCGCGTGTCGGAAATTCAAGCGTTTGCCATAATCGGTATTGGCCAAGTGCATTGATCTTACTGCTGTCTGATATGCTCTCACGGTTGTTGTTAATTTGTGCTAACATAGCTCACGTGTCGAAATTGCATGCATTGAGGCCGTGATATATTTGGCCGGTGCAATGCCCTTTTGTGGGTTCGATCGGTTGTAAGTGTGGTTGTTAACTCTTCCACCCTTAGATGCGGACGTCCTCGGTCGCACATAAAAAACTTGTTGGGTGATTTCCCTCTTTTTCGCTTTGTCTGCTGTGAGAGATCTTCTTCTTTAGCATGTATCCGACTGCTACCATAACTATTAGTAGAGTGCCAGACAGAGTCAGATTGATTGCTGCTCTTATGTTGTTGCTGCTTTTTATACCCTGAACCCATTGAAAATGGGAAATCAGGGTATAATGGTTTTGTTAAAAGTATGTAACAGGCAGAAGGAGGCGTGGCAGACCCCATAAAGTATATATATTCTTGATCAGGGTGACGAGAAAAGTTGATATAACCATGTCCGTCTGTCCGTCTGTCCGTCTGTCCGTCTGTCTGTCTGTCCGTATGTTTGAACGCGTCGATTTCCGAAGATACAAAAGCTAGAGAGTTCATACTTTTTGTGTTAGGTTCGTATATTGAGCGCGCAGTACGAGTTTGTTTCAGAAATTCGATAACTTGTATATTTGCTTAGTTATCAATAACTGAAATTATCGGGAACCAGTTATAAAATTCTAGCTAATTCATCTTTAGAGTTAGAGTCTCCAAGTCTTCTGCATGTATATAGATACCAATTTAATACAATTTCGGTTTTTGTCAGATTTTGGATTCCGGTCCCCAATTCGCCCCCACACCCCCAAATGTGTAAAAAATGCATTTCAAATACTAGAGACATGCAGTTTGGTTTGGCATAAAGATATGAATATCATAATCTTAATCTGAACATATCAATACGATTGTCCATCTAGAAACAGAATTATTAGTCTATAAAGTTTTCTCATCAAAACCCATGTGGCGCAGCAAGCAAGGCAGCGACAAAGCAAGACGCGTTGCGGGCGCACATACATACATACATACATACATACATATGTATGTATGTATGTGTGTATATGTGTACAATCGCAGCGTGTGGCTGTACATATGTACATACATATGTATGTACATATTTGGGCATGTAAAGCTAATTGTAAAAGAGTTATGATTTCTAAAAAAAAACCTAAAATGTCAAATAGAATATGTAGATCATATGCTGAAACTCTCATTACATTCCATTATATATTTTAAAAATTTTAAAACAATTAAAATAACAATGGAAATGCAAGCAGCGTTGAGCAATGCAAATCAATTTTCGTATGCGTGTGCACATATACACACAAAAAATCTTGGGCCGTTTTCTATGTTGCTAGGCGTGCAAATTCTAAGAATCACAATTGTTTTTGAATTGCGTTAGCATTGTCTTTGAATTGTATTTGTATTGTATTTGTATTTTCAGTCACTGCTTTAGTTTTTTTTCGTATATGGCGAATTTGATTCGTTTTCGCTACTCTGTCGTTTAAGTGATTCGTGGTGTAGATGACTAGGTAGATGCACCGAATGTTAGGCTGTCGCAGGTTCTAGCCTCGCCTAAGCCCTTCATAATTTATTTTTTTAATTTTTTTTTTTTTTTTAATTTTTTTTTTTTTTTTTTTATTTATTTCTTTTTATTATTATTTATTCTTTTGTATTTGATACCTTTGAAAGTCAGTTGGTAGTTTAACTAATTGTGAATAAGTGGGTTTTTTTTTTTTAAATTTAAATATTTAATAGCATCATTTCTGAAAAAGTTTTTGTTTCAATTATATTTTATTCCGTTAAGTCAACAGAAAATAATGAACAAAAAAAAAAGTCTGCCCAAATAACAAAAGCACGTGACATCAACGGTTTTCCTATATGTATGCCCACATGTACATTCAAAGCTAGTGTAGCATGGTCTAAAAATTTAAACTTGCTAGATGGCGCTTTAGCAGTGAACTTATTTACTATGGCTATTACAGCTTTGAGTGGCATTGATATATTTCTTTTACAATTATGAAGTGTCTGTGTTAATTAAGGTGATGCCTGTTAATCGAGGAACGTCTATTTGTTGGGTCTATTTTTAATGATATTTAATAATATAACATTTTTCGAATTTCAACTAATATAAGCGCCATCTATTATTATTTTTTTTGGCAATGCAATGTATATATACATGTACATATAACAATTTTGAACGTTACACGCATACATTCTTATGTATACTTTCTGATTTATCCATATGGGTAATTCTCCAGAAAAGTCAACTTGTTGTCACGTTCGACACTGGTTTGTTGTAATTATCTTGAAAACGGATTAATTTTAGTACTAATCAAGAGCAATTGTCAAAATAAAGAAGTTTTTTGCCATTTTCAGCACTAAAATTGATGCATTTTCAAGATAATTACAAAAAACCAAACCACAGTACAGATTATTATTTTATTTTATTAAAATTGGGTTCAGGGTATTATCTAGTCGAGCACTCTCGACTAGAGTTTTCTTACTTGTTAGAGTTTCTAATTTCTTCGTGTTGTAGATGCTTATTTCTCTGAGAATGAGCATGAGAGGACCTCGTCGATCTTGTTTGTTTCCGTCCTGATTTGGAATAACGGTGGAGTGGCTTCTGCATAAGATATCACTTTTGCTTCCTATACGTCGTCTTCGATTCGTGCCGTGGAATTGTACCAAGAATGTAACGTGGAATTGTACTTCTTTTACGTCGATTTTAATCATTCCTTCGAAGTCGTTGAACAGTATTGTTCCGAAAAGCAGTTCTTCGTGATCGGGCACATGTTGATTGTTGATGATACGGCAATTTGGAGTTTTGGCTTTTTATACTCGTTAAAGTTTATATCTCCTACAGTTTTAGAGCTAGAAGCTTTAAAATTGGATGGTTCAGTTACTAATGTCCTCCTCAATCGATGACCCAAAAATAATGTTCAGCTTCTTTTGGGGCGTGGCATATCAAAAAATACCCTGTAAGCAACCAAATTTTGTTGTTATGTTAGCCTCGGCTCTTTCTAAGAACTGGCCAAAAATTATGCGTCTACGCCCACTGGGGTCGTGTATGTTCATTGCTACAAAACTCACAATTAATTCGCAATTCGTAGAATAGAAAATCTTTCAATTGCGCCACGTAGTGTGTTTAGTCGAATAGTATGTATAGGAAAAACAAACAGCTTATTAGTAATTGCTAAGATGGCAGAACGAATTTTAACATAAATATATTTATGAATTAAAAAAATAAAATGTATAAGTTTTCGATTAATAAACAAAAAGTTTCCAGCGGGATACGAACCCGGGTCTTTTGAAAATAACATGCAATCGCTAAACATTTCAATCGCAAAACTTTGTGGGGTCTGCGACTTCTCCTTCTGCCTGTTACATACATTTTCAGGGTATAATGGTATTGTTAAATGTATGTAACAGGCACAAGGAGGCGTGGCAGACCCCATAAAGTATATATTCTTGATCAGGGTGACGAGAAAAGTTGATATAGCCATGTCCGTCTGTCCGTCTGTCTGTCCATATGTTTGAACGCGTCGATTTCCGAAGATACAAAAGCTAGAGAGTTCATTCTTTTTGTGTTAGGTCCGTATATTGCACGAGCAGTAGGAGTTTGTTTCAAAAATTCGATAACTTGTATATTTGCAAAGTTATCGATAAATGAATTTATCGGGAACCAGTTATAAAATTCTAGCTAATTCATCTTTAGAGTTAGTCTCCATGTCTTCTGCATATATATAGATAATTTATTACAATTTCGGTTTTTGTCGGATTTTGGATTCCGGTGCCCACTTCGCCCCACCACCCCCAAATGTGAAAATACTTCATTTTCAAATACTAGAGACATGCAGTTTGGTTTAGCATATAGATATGAATATCATAATCATAATATGAAGATATCAATACGATTGTCCATCTAGAAACCGAATTATTAATCATCAAAGTTTTCTCATCAAAACCCATGCGACGCAGCAGCAAAACAGCGAGACAGCAAGACACTTGCAATGCTTACACACATACATGGCTACAAGCGTAGATCATGCTTGTACAGTTTCTTATGAGTGCAGAAATGAATCGAATAATTCTTGGAATATGATTCGTTTGAAGAAGGGCTCAGGAGATTTCGTAGTCGAGCAGTCTCGACTACAGCTTTCTTACTTGTTTTCATTATGTGACTCACATGAGTCTCTTATAGCATAAATGGAGTTCTCGCATTTTACAATGTTTTCAAATTTTATTTCATCAATATAATTTGTTCTTTTTATTGATTTTATTAGCATAGTAGTACAAATTTCGTTTGAAATTAACGGTATATTGATTATATGAGTATGTTCCTTCCGTTACTTGCAATTTTTACTTGATTGAACTTTAACAATTGTTCTGCATTTAAAAACATGTATTACTGAATTTATTGCCCAGTCTCTAGAATGTATTTGGTTAGTTAAATCGTGAATATTTTAGCTATTTTTTCTAATTTAAAATAAATATATAAAAGTGCAATAACTTCTTTAGGCAATTCTTACTTTCTATTTCGCCTAGTTCATTCTTCCCAACTGAGACTAGAAATAAGTGGGTCAGATGAGTCTAGATCTAGCATGCGAATTGCGATCGTTTTTGTAAATTTTATTTCGGGCTTCAGTCGCGTGTTCCCCCAAATGCACCAAAATGTTGTGGATAGTTGGGAACATTGGATACCAAGAATATTTTAACATATACAAATTGAATGTTTTTCACACAGAGCTTTAAATTTGCCGGAGTTCACCTTATGCTCGTAAGAGATAGCAATCAATATTATATAAAAGTTTTTTTAAAATTTCATTGTCAAAATTAGTGTTACCACTTCCATTTTGTTTCGGATTGTCCACATTAAGACCCATTTCATTCTACCATTGTGATTCCATTCCATGCCATTTTGTGATTCCATTCTGTATGAAACTTTTTGTACAAACTCCAGAAATCCTATCCATGCATGTAGAGGGCTTACTCCATATTGAAAGCTTTAGGAATTGACAGTAAAGTTAAAGTCAGTTATTTTCAGTAACTAATTTGACTTTGCTCCACATAATAGGCATACTTGGCATGAGTTGGTTCCAGTTAAAACATTCAAAACTTTTCCGTCTATTAAAGTCATGTACGGCTTATAACCAATGAATATACTTTTTATACCCTGAACCCATTGAAAATGGGAATTCAGGGTATAATGGTTTTGTGAAAATGTATGTAACAGGCAGAAGGAGAAGTCGCATACCCCACAAAGTATATATATTCTTGATCAGCAGAAAAAAATAAGTAGACTGAGCCCTGTCCGTCTGTCCGTCCGTATGAACGCCGAGATTTCGGAAACTACAAAAGCTAGAGAGCTGAAATTTCACATGAATTTCCAAAATATCGATAAAAATTTATATAAGCACATCAACTGGGGATGATTCATTTGAAAGAGAGAAAGAGAATGTTTTGTGCGCTCTCTTACAATTTAGCAATGTCACAAAGCATGGGGAGAGTTTGTCATTTACGACTATGTACATATGTACATGTACATGTGTATGTTGTTTCAGGTGTTTTTTAATGTACATATGCATCTTTTTTTTTATTATTTATTTATTTGCAATATATCTAATAGTAAACAATAAGCAAATTTATTAACTAACGGTATACATACATACGTATGTACATACATATGTACATACATGTACAATAGTTTCTGGGTGCACTTCCTTATTCGATGACTTTAAAAATTCTGCACTTATCATATTTGCACTAATAAATGGATCCGAGAATACCATTCGTTTTATACATATATATGTATGTATGTATGTACATAATTAGCTGGTCCTAGTTTGTCAAAATTTTCGGTCGTCCTGATTTTAAACAACTTCTACCTAGTATTTCCGCAATTTCCGAAAGGGATTTTTGTTGTTTAACATGCATATTTAAAATAATATGACGTTCTTCAATTGTTAAATGTTTTCCTGACACTTTAATCAGTTTTTGTCCACTCGCCAACAAAATGTAAATAAAATTACTTTGAATTTATTTCGCATCTATGCGTAAAGCACATAAGCAAAAATTCGCAGAAACCCCGTTATCATTTTCGCTTTTTGTCTGCATCTAAAGTTCTAAGAAAGTACGCTGTACGAAGACTTTATTGGAGGCAAAAACGCGTTTTTATACCCTGAACCCATTGAAAATGGGAATTCAGAGTATAATTGTTTTGTGAAAATGTATGTAACAGCCAGAACGAGACGTCGCAGACCCCATAAAGTACATACATATATTCTTGATCAGCATAAAAAAAATTAGTTGATCTAGCCCTGTCTGTCTGCCTGTCCGTCGGTATGAACGTCGAGATTTCGGAAACTACAAAAGCTAGATAGCTGAAATTTCACATGAACACTCGTATGTTTATTTTGTTTTTTCGATAACTCATCCCGTTTCCAAATTATCGATCAAAACGAAAATTCGTTTTTTTAGGGCATAACTTCTACACCGTTTTAGCTAAAGACTTCAAATTTATATTTTTAGATGTATATTATGGATACGCAGATTACGTAATTTTCAGATTTTGGATGTCACGCCCCCTTTGCCACAATTTGAAAAAAAAAAAATGCATTTCAAATACTAGAGACTTGCAAATTGGCACATAGATAGATTTGGATACTCGTAATCTACTCTGAAAATTTAATAAAGATCGTCCATCTATAAATGGAGTTATAAGCGTCCAAAGTTCAGCCCAACCCACCCGCAAGCCACAGCAGCAACTGCCCAGTTAGCAGAGCGTGCGCTCATAAGTGCGTAAAGAAGAAGAATATTAGTTTTTTCGCAGGGTTCAGGGTATCTCGTAGTCGAGCCGTCTCTACTAGAGCCTTCTTACTTGTTTTATGTTTATTTAGTTATAACTTTTATGGTAAGCAAAATATTGAAATTATTATTTTTTTTTTCAAATTGTTGTTAAAATATTAGTTAATAAATCTGTAAATTAAAATTTTTAATTTTTGCCCATCTTGCATCACTTATTCGTTGCCAAAGAAAAAAATCATTGCTGTACGAAGACATTATTGGTCCACTGTATGTATGTACATATTTACATATTAATAACTAAATCTACTCTCTATTTGGCAAATCTAGAACGTGTAATCTTTTTAAGCGCCTTCGACTGTTATTTGAGTTGTCGAGGAGTTCTGTAGCTAGAACATTGCGGTGGTAATGAAGCCTATAAAAAAACATTTTATTGAACTTGGAGTTGGATTAGAATTAACTTAAGAAGGAGAGTTCAAGAATATTTATAGCTAAGATGCTGCCGCTGCTGCGGTCATTACCGTTGCTGCTGAATGGTGTCTTAAGACACGGTGATGCCGATCGATATGTTGATTCGGCGCGCGTGTCGGAAATTCAAGCGTTTGCCATAATCGGTATTGGCCAAGTGCATTGATCTTACTGCTGTCTGATATGCTCTCACGGTTGTTGTTAATTTGTGCTAACATAGCTCACGTGTCGAAATTGCATGCATTGAGGCCGTGATATATTTGGCCGGTGCAATGCCCTTTTGTGGGTTCGATCGGTTGTAAGTGTGGTTGTTAACTCTTCCACCCTTAGATGCGGACGTCCTCGGTCGCACATAAAAAACTTGTTGGGTGATTTCCCCCTTTTTCGCTTTGTCTGCTGTGAGAGATCTTCTTCTTTAGCATGTATCCGACTGCTACCATAACTATTAGTAGAGTGCCAGACAGAGTCAGATTGATTGCTGCTCTTATGTTGTTGCTGCTTTTTAGAGTTTCTAATTTCTTCGTGTTGTAGATGCTTATTTCTCTGAGAATGAGCATGAGAGGACCTCGTCGATCTTGTTTGTTTCCGTCCTGATTTGGAATAACGGTGGAGTGGCTTCTGCATAAGATATCACTTTTGCTTCCTATACGTCGTCTTCGATTCGTGCCGTGGAATTGTACCAAGAATGTAACGTGGAATTGTACTTCTTTTACGTCGATTTTAATCATTCCTTCGAAGTCGTTGAACAGTATTGTTCCGAAAAGCAGTTCTTCGTGATCGGGCACATGTTGATTGTTGATGATACGGCAATTTGGAGTTTTGGCTTTTTATACTCGTTAAAGTTTATATCTCCTACAGTTTTAGAGCTAGAAGCTTTAAAATTGGATGGTTCAGTTACTAATGTCCTCCTCAATCGATGACCCAAAAATAATGTTCAGCTTCTTTTGGGGCGTGGCATATCAAAAAATACCCTGTAAGCAACCAAATTTTGTTGTTATGTTAGCCTCGGCTCTTTCTAAGAACTGGCCAAAAATTATGCGTCTACGCCCACTGGGGTCGTGTATGTTCATTGCTACAAAACTCACAATTAATTCGCAATTCGTAGAATAGAAAATCTTTCAATTGCGCCACGTAGTGTGTTTAGTCGAATAGTATGTATAGGAAAAACAAACAGCTTATTAGTAATTGCTAAGATGGCAGAACGAATTTTAACATAAATATATTTATGAATTAAAAAAATAAAATGTATAAGTTTTCGATTAATAAACAAAAAGTTTCCAGCGGGATACGAACCCGGGTCTTTTGAAAATAACATGCAATCGCTAAACATTTCAATCGCAAAACTTTGTGGGGTCTGCGACTTCTCCTTCTGCCTGTTACATACATTTTCAGGGTATAATGGTATTGTTAAATGTATGTAACAGGCACAAGGAGGCGTGGCAGACCCCATAAAGTATATATTCTTGATCAGGGTGACGAGAAAAGTTGATATAGCCATGTCCGTCTGTCCGTCTGTCTGTCCATATGTTTGAACGCGTCGATTTCCGAAGATACAAAAGCTAGAGAGTTCATTCTTTTTGTGTTAGGTCCGTATATTGCACGAGCAGTAGGAGTTTGTTTCAAAAATTCGATAACTTGTATATTTGCAAAGTTATCGATAAATGAATTTATCGGGAACCAGTTATAAAATTCTAGCTAATTCATCTTTAGAGTTAGTCTCCATGTCTTCTGCATATATATAGATAATTTATTACAATTTCGGTTTTTGTCGGATTTTGGATTCCGGTGCCCACTTCGCCCCACCACCCCCAAATGTGAAAATACTTCATTTCAAATACTAGAGACATGCAGTTTGGTTTAGCATATAGATATGAATATCATAATCATAATATGAAGATATCAATACGATTGTCCATCTAGAAACCGAATTATTAATCATCAAAGTTTTCTCATCAAAACCCATGCGACGCAGCAGCAAAACAGCGAGACAGCAAGACACTTGCAATGCTTACACACATACATGGCTACAAGCGTAGATCATGCTTGTACAGTTTCTTATGAGTGCAGAAATGAATCGAATAATTCTTGGAATATGATTCGTTTGAAGAAGGGCTCAGGAGATTTCGTAGTCGAGCAGTCTCGACTACAGCTTTCTTACTTGTTTTCATTATGTGACTCACATGAGTCTCTTATAGCATAAATGGAGTTCTCGCATTTTACAATGTTTTCAAATTTTATTTCATCAATATAATTTGTTCTTTTTATTGATTTTATTAGCATAGTAGTACAAATTTCGTTTGAAATTAACGGTATATTGATTATATGAGTATGTTCCTTCCGTTACTTGCAATTTTTACTTGATTGAACTTTAACAATTGTTCTGCATTTAAAAACATGTATTACTGAATTTATTGCCCAGTCTCTAGAATGTATTTGGTTAGTTAAATCGTGAATATTTTAGCTATTTTTTCTAATTTAAAATAAATATATAAAAGTGCAATAACTTCTTTAGGCAATTCTTACTTTCTATTTCGCCTAGTTCATTCTTCCCAACTGAGACTAGAAATAAGTGGGTCAGATGAGTCTAGATCTAGCATGCGAATTGCGATCGTTTTTGTAAATTTTATTTCGGGCTTCAGTCGCGTGTTCCCCTCAAATGCACCAAAATGTTGTGGATAGTTGGGAACATTGGATACCAAGAATATTTTAACATATACAAATTGAATGTTTTTCACACAGAGCTTTAAATTTGCCGGAGTTCACCTTATGCTCGTAAGAGATAGCAATCAATATTATATAAAAGTTTTTTTTTAATTTCATTGTCAAAATTAGTGTTACCACTTCCATTTTGTTTCGGATTGTCCACATTAAGACCCATTTCATTCTACCATTGTGATTCCATTCCATGCCATTTTGTGATTCCATTCTGTATGAAACTTTTTGTACAAACTCCAGAAATCCTATCCATGCATGTAGAGGGCTTACTCCATATTGAAAGCTTTAGGAATTGACAGTAAAGTTAAAGTCAGTTATTTTCAGTAACTAATTTGACTTTGCTCCACATAATAGGCATACTTGGCATGAGTTGGTTCCAGTTAAAACATTCAAAACTTTTCCGTCTATTAAAGTCATGTACGGCTTATAACCAATGAATATACTTTTTATACCCTGAACCCATTGAAAATGGGAATTCAGGGTATAATGGTTTTGTGAAAATGTATGTAACAGGCAGAAGGAGAAGTCGCATACCCCACAAAGTATATATATTCTTGATCAGCAGAAAAAAATAAGTAGACTGAGCCCTGTCCGTCTGTCCGTCCGTATGAACGCCGAGATTTCGGAAACTACAAAAGCTAGAGAGCTGAAATTTCACATGAATTTCCAAAATATCGATAAAAATTTATATAAGCACATCAACTGGGGATGATTCATTTGAAAGAGAGAAAGAGACTGTTTTGTGCGCTCTCTTACAATTTAGCAATGTCACAAAGCATGGGGAGAGTTTGTCATTTACGACTATGTACATATGTACATGTACATGTGTATGTTGTTTCAGGTGTTTTTTAATGTACATATGCATCTTTTTTTTTATTATTTATTTATTTGCAATATATCTAATAGTAAACAATAAGCAAATTTATTAACTAACGGTATACATACATACGTATGTACATACATATGTACATACATGTACAATAGTTTCTGGGTGCACTTCCTTATTCGATGACTTTAAAAATTCTGCACTTATCATATTTGCACTAATAAATGGATCCGAGAATACCATTCGTTTTATACATATATATGTATGTATGTATGTACATAATTAGCTGGTCCTAGTTTGTCAAAATTTTCGGTCGTCCTGATTTTAAACAACTTCTACCTAGTATTTCCGCAATTTCCGAAAGGGATTTTTGTTGTTTAACATGCATATTTAAAATAATATGACGTTCTTCAATTGTTAAATGTTTTCCTGACACTTTAATCAGTTTTTGTCCACTCGCCAACAAAATGTTATCATTTTCGCTTTTTGTCTGCATCTAAAGTTCTAAGAAAGTACGCTGTACGAAGACTTTATTGGAGGCAAAAACGCGTTTTTATACCCTGAACCCATTGAAAATGGGAATTCAGAGTATAATTGTTTTGTGAAAATGTATGTAACAGCCAGAAAGAGACGTCTCAGACCCCATAAAGTACATACATATATTCTTGATCAGCATAAAAAAAATTAGTTGATCTAGCCCTGTCTGTCGGCCTGTCCGTCGGTATGAACGTCGAGATTTTGGAAACTACAAAAGCTAGATAGCTGAAATTTCACATGAACACTCGTATGTTTATTTTGTTTTTTCGATAACTCATCCCGTTTCCAAATTATCGATAAAAACGAAAATTCGTTTTTTTAGGGCATAACTTCTACACCGTTTTAGCTAAAGACTTCAAATTTATATTTTTAGATGTATATTATGGATACGCAGATTACGTAATTTTCAGATTTTGGATGTCACGCCCCCTTTGCCACAATTTGAAAAAAAAAAAATGCATTTCAAATACTAGAGACTTGCAATTTGGCACATAGATAGATTTGGATACTCGTAATCTACTCTGAAAATTTAATAAAGATCGTCCATCTATAAATGGAGTTATAAGCGTCCAAAGTTCAGCCCAACCCACCCGCAAGCCACAGCAGCAACTGCCCAGTTAGCAGAGCGTGCGCTCATAAGTGCGTAAAGATGAAGAATATTAGTTTTTTCGCAGGGTTCAGGGTATCTCGTAGTCGAGCCGTCTCGATTAGAGCCTTCTTACTTGTTTCTTTTAAACTATATACATGATATTGTAGGTTTTTAATTTGCTCATCCAAATTGAACTTCTCTTTCAATATATTGTCAGTTGTTTCGTTAATAAATTCTATTTTCAACGGCCGACAATATCTAACTGACTGTGGATTACTATTAAGCCAAATGACTTGATTACTTTAATCAACTATGAATATTGAATGATAAAATCCGATATGATCATCATTTTGAAAGCGCTGCTTATAAATGTACATAATTTCTTCGGGTCTACATTTCAATTTAATTTCTTTTATTTTTGCGTAAGGCGGAAAGATGTCAAATCTCTTTCGCTTATTTAGCGCCTTGACGTTCAGGCTTAATCAATCCATTTTCAATTAAAAATGCTAAAGCTTCATCAACAAATATTGTTAACGGATAATTTTTCTCAATCTTTCCATTTTCAATGGGTTCAGAAGGGCTCAATCGACTTATTTTTTTCTGCTGATCAGGAATATTACATACATTTTCACAAAACCATTATACCCTGAATTCCCATTTTCATTGGTTTCAGGGTATAACAAGTAAGAAGACTCTAGTCGACTTCCATGGCTTGGGAGTTGGTTGGGCTGAACTTTGGACGCATATAACTCCATTTCTAGATGGACGTTCTTTATGAAATTTACAGAGTAGATTTATTTTATTTATTTATTTTGTTAATATGTTGACAATTCTTGAGTCAAACTTAAGAAAATTAAAATTATATAAACATAAAGCCTAAACAAAAGTACAAAACATTTAAAATAACAATAGTGTCACCAACCCGATGGAGGTGTTTTATTTGCCAGACCGGCCAGCTATGCCCCAATTCACAGCCAAAAATGGTCAGTGATACTATTGAAACTAAGAAAAATAGAATGTGTTAATTGAAAACTTAATAACTAAAATTATAGGTTCTTAGGTATGAAATAAACCTAACAATTTATAATAATTCTTAAAATAAAAATTAGTGAGAAAAAAGCAAAATTAATAAAAATTACAAAATTAGAGATGAAGAAAGAAAATAAAAGATAGGAATAGAAAATATAAAAGTAATTATTATCAGCAGCATCCAAACTGAACTCTGGGCATTTCGAGTAATTACAGTAAGATGAGCTGAAAGCAATGATTTTATTAGCGGAAGAGAGAGCTCTGAGGAAAATACGTGATAATATTTGTAATAATTAACACATAAGACATGAAAAGCATAATGTAATGACTAATCCGTGGTGCACTGCGGTAATTGTAAGGGGCGATAGTTCCTGGTGATTCGGGAAGCAACAGAAAAATGGAGCCGATTTAACAAGCTGGTCGAGTTAATGTTACCAATGATTAAGTTGTGTAGGAATGTAATACCTAAAATTGTCCTACGATTAACTAATGATGGCAGGTCAATAAGTAGAAGCCTACTATAATAGGAAGGTAAACGCAAATTGCTGTCCCAATTTAGATCCCTTAAAGCAAAGAGTAAAAACGGTTTCTGGACCGATTCAATGCGATCCTGATACAGTGTATCTAAATGTATCTAAATGTATTTGCCGAATTGCAAGTCTCTAGTACTTGAAATGCGTTTTTTTTTTTCAAATCTATCTATCTAAATAAACAAATTTGAAGTCATGTGAAGTGAATGGGATGAGTTATCGATAAAACAAAACAAACTCGTACTGTGCAACTAACATACGAGTGTTCATGTAATTTCAGCTCTCTAGCTTTTATAGTTTCCGAAATCTCGACGTTCATACGGACGGACATACGGACAGGGCTAGATCAACTTTTCTCGTCACCTTGATCAAGAATATATAAACTTTATGGGGTCTGCCACGCCTCCTTCTGCCTGTTACATACATTTAAAAAAACCATTATACCCTGATTTCCCATTTTCAATGGGCTCAGGGTATAAAAATTTATTTATTTATTTATTTAAGAGCTAACTTATTAATAATAAAATTAAAGGCTAGCTTAGTACTATGGCTTTGGCGGCAGGGGCCTTCAGCCAAATATTGAAAATTAAGTTTTAAGTTTGTTTTTCATTACATTTTTCTTTTGTCCGATTTGGCGTTGAAGCTCATAATCCGACTTGTTATTGTTTTTTTTTTTTTTAATAATAAATTGTTGCAGCTTGAAAATTAAATTTTTTTTTGTTTCAGTAAGCTAAGACTTCATAGAATTAATGAAAAATGTGAAAACTTAATATAAGTGACTAAAAATCACATTGAAATAATTTAAAAGGCTTGTCCGATTTGGCGTTGGAGCCACTGTACCATCTTCAACTTTTTCCATAACAGAACTTTTTCACAACTGCAAACTCAAAAGATTTATTCATTTTGAAACATTTGGAAACAGTTGCCCCAAATGTGCAATAGATGGTAGCTTTGCTTTCAAACTATTGTTGAGTATTGTCGCTGGATTTAAAAAGTGTAAGCTTTTTATTTTCTGCAGCTCCTCATCCTCAAAGGAAAACCTATTTTGTAGTTGCCTTAAACTTTCAATATAAAATTGAAGGCAGGAGTTTTGAATTTCGATGATTTCATCTCGTTCCATATTATGATTTTTTTTTGTCAACAAAGCCGCAAAGTTTCCCCCGAAATACATATTTTTTAAGGGAAAGTGGTTCTCATCGTTGGCGAAATCAATCTTTAGAATTTTTTCATCAGGTAATAATAAAAACTCAGATTTTAGAAAGCACTCAACTATTGTCTTGTAAACAGCAAGAACATTTTCGTAGAACAAATACAATTTTGGACTTTCTGACTGCATTTCCTTGTTTAAATTGTTGAAATACAGCAGCACAAATTTCAGAAACTCCAAATACAATTCTGTCGTCGAATCTAAGCATATTTGGAGAATCGGCTCTGCAGATTTTAACAGGTCATTCAATGCAGCTCCTTGAAAGTAAAGTTTTAACGCAGGAAGTTGTTCTAACAGCTTTTCAACTACTTGAAGCAGAGATAGCCACCTTGTTTGTCCGATATGTAAAAGTTTGTGTGGTTTCACATTAACGAAAGATTAAAACTCCTTATAGTCTCCGATACGTTTTGGGCTTTTTGATATAAAGTTATAGACATCTATTGCAAATCCTTCCACTTTTTTTTTGGCAATTTTTGCAAGCATAAGATGCGCAATTTCAACACAAACTGTAAAGCGATTGTAAGCGATGCCAGTCTTTTTTGCAATTTAGCGCTGCTAACCCATGAATGAAATGGCATTCGTAAACATATTGAAAACGGAATTTAGTGTTGCTAACCCAATATAAATAATTTTTTTTTTTTTCATTAATTCATAATATATTGATATTACCCAAAAATTTTAGTTTTTAGAGTATTTTGCAATATGTTTATAAAGTATGTAGTTTTAGTCTCTTCACACGTAGGTACGTAGATCTCTTTCAAAATACGGAGATCTACGTGAAAAGACGGAGGGTTGGCATCCCTGGCCTGCATCATCTACTGCAACATCTACTTGAAGCAGAGATAGCCACCTTGTTTGTCCGATATGTAAAAGTTTGTGTGGTTTCACATTAACGAAAGATTAAAACTCCTTATAGTCTCCGATACGTTTTGGGCTTTTTGATATAAAGTTATAGACATCTATTGCAAATCCTTCCACTTTTTTTTTGGCAATTTTTTGCAAGCATAAGATGCGCAATTTCAACACAAACTGTAAAGCGATTGTAAGCGATGCCAGTCTTTTTTGCAATTTAGTGTTGCTAACCCAATATAAATAATTTTTTTTTTTTCATTAATTCATAATATATTGATATTACCCAAAAATTTTAGTTTTTAGAACATTTTGCAATATTTTTATAAAGTACGTAGTTTTAGTCTCTTCACACGTAGGTACGTAGATCTCTTTCAAAATACGGAGATCTACGTGAAAAGACGGAGGGTTGGCATCCCTGGCCTGCATCAACTGATTTTTACGAAGCTCAAAACATTAACGGCAGTCTTGAAAATTTTTTAAAAATTTTTTTTACATCTACTGGGGTATTATAAATGAGAAAAGCAAAACAGTTGGCGGATACTGAACAAAAAAAATTGTATTTATTCCAAAATTTGTTACCCATAGTGCAGTGGGAAAATTTGGTGTGAGGTGCTTAATAAGCACTGCTTATATTATTTAGTGTTTTTTCGAAGGCTTCGAAGACCTTTTCATATTCTGAAATATGGATTACATGTGTGTTATCAGGCAACACTCTTCTAATCATTATCGATGCATTCGATAGTCTCTAATTATATACATTCTCACCATTAGAAAATAACTAGCATCACTAACTAAAAACTTTTTAAACTTGGCGCGAGCTCATTATACTCTGTTCCCAAAGGGAAAAACAGTATACTGGGTTTATGCAATGTCCGTCTTACTGCCCGTCCGCCTGTCCGTCTGTCAGTCCGGCCGTCTGTCCGTGTGAACGCAATACTTTTTGGTGCTATTAGAACTAGAGAAATTTTGAACATATACTCATATATGCTCCCGAATTATAAAGTGTAAAAATTTTACCGATCCGCCCACTAGGGACGTGGCAAATCGGAAAACTCTTGCGCCCATAGGCAAGTAATCATACTAGATGATGAGCTAGAGAGTTGCAATTTGGAATGTATGCTCGGGGTGACAACCCAAGTTCAAAAAGCTATGGCGGATATATCTACGCCCATTGGGGGCGTGGCAAATCGGAAAAACGTATCTTGTACACTGCTAAAGGTAGAACGCTAAAGTTTTGCACGTAAGTTAATGTTATGATTCTAAGAAGATCGATCAAAAAGTTATATGTCTACGCCCCTTGGGGGCGTGGCAAATCCGACCTGAACATATAGTGATTTTTCAAATTGTGCTATATTTTGAACACTGTTGACACTAGAGACTTGAAATTTTGCATGTATACTCGGGCTGACAACCCAAAATCAATAAGCTATGGTAGATATATATACGCCCACAGAGGGCGTGGCAAAAGTTTATATCTCCTACAGTTTTAGAGCTAGAAGCTTGAAAATAGGACGGTTGAGTTACTAATGTCCTCCTCTATCGATGACCCGATCAGCCTCTTTGGGGACGTGGCATATTGAAAAATAAAAAATATATGTAATTTTCGTATTTTTGTAGTGTAAGCCACCAAATTTTGCAGTCCTGTTAGCCTCGGCTCTTTCTAAGAACTGGCCAAAAATTATGCGTCTACGCCCACTGGGGCGTGGCAAATCGGCAAAGAAGTTTGTTGTGGTCAACTGCATAATTCATGCATGTAATAGCTTAGTAGCAATTGCTAAGATGGCAGAAAGCATTTTAACATAAATATACAAATATTAATGAATTTAAAAAATAAAATTTCTAAATTTTCGATTTATAAACAAAAAGTTTCCAGCGGGATTCGAACAAAGGTCTTTCGAAAATTAAAAATGTAATCCTTAGCTAAACCTAAATAATTTCACTGCTAAAGCTTGCTTGTGACTAAACTTACAATTCAATCGCAATTCTTGGAATACACACTTGGATGTCTATACACGTACAAACATCTGTATACATGTACATACATACATATGTATACATATGGCCTGAGTTTCGTTAACTAAAACCAAATAGGGCACTGCTAGAGTGCCTTTTAACAAAAGTAAAGTAACAATCGAAAAATTCACAATTCATAGAATATAGTAGCATGCAAACTTTTGTATGCATACATAAAAATCGTGTGTATACTCGTATAGTGTGTACATGTGTAAAGGAAAAACATGTGTATAGGAAAAACGCGTGTTGCTTACCATGTACGTTTGCTAATTGCCGAAATATTTTGTTAATTAAATGTTTATTAAATAAATAAAATGCACCTATGGGAACAGAGTATTTCGAAGTTAGTTGCGCCTAACTGCAACGTTTTTACTTGTTTTTACAGACACGTGTAGTAATTAATAAAATTAGTAAAAACAAGTAAGAAGGCTCTAGTCGAGACGACTCGACTACGAGATACCCTGAACCCTGCAAAAAATTGATACTCTTCTTCTTTACGTACTCTGCTAACTGCGCAGTTGCTGCCTTGGCTTGGGGGTGTGTTGGGCTGAACTTTGGACGCTTATAACTCCATTTCTAGATTGACGATCTTCATGAAATTTTTAGAGTAGAATAAGAGTATCTAAATCTATCAATGTGCCAAATTGCAAGACTCTAGTATTTGAAATGATTTTTTTTTAAATTGGGGGCGGAGGGGGCGTGGCATCTAAAATCTGAAAACTACAAAATCTGTGTGTCCGTAATATCTATCTAAATATATAAAGTTGAAGTCTCTAGCTAAAACGGTGTAGAAGTTATACCCAAAAAACCTTAAAAATGGAAACGAATTTTCGATTTTTCGATTTTTTATCGATAATTTGGAAATGGGACGAGTTATCGAAAAAGCAAAATAAACTCGTATTGCGTAGCTAACATACGAGTGTTCATGTGAAATTTCAGCTCTCTAGCTTTTGTAGTTTCCGAAATCTCGACGTTCATACGGGCGGTCGGGCGGACGGACGGACGGACAGATGGACAGGGCTCAATCAACTTATTTTTTTATGCTGATCAAGAATATATATACTTTATAGGGTCTTCGACGTCTCCTTTTGCCTGTTACATACATTTTCACAAAACCATTATACCCTGAATTCCCATTTTCAATGGGTTCAGGGTATAAAAAGGGAATCTCGCGGTCCAATGCAACACACAAACACAGTTGCGTTTTTGTATGGTGCGGTCGATGTTATCGTGATCCATCGTAGACTTTGGCTTGAACTGTGTTTGTCGCTGTGAAAGTGGAAAGAACTGCAGACGCGACGTATCCAGCAATCCCAAAGAGTGGGAAAGACATACCTAGCGGCAGCTCGCGGAGGACCCAGGAGGCTCAATCCACTGGTGCAAGAGAGGGGGGCAATAGCGTTATTGTTTGGCGTCAGGGATTTCTCTTTCCCTGTCTTTTCAAGTGCGAAAAGTCAAGTCTGCTATCGCACTTGCACAAATAACAAAAATCAGGTGCATTGACTCTAACAGCTGATAGTAGTGCTGGAAATTGCAGCGGACAATCAACTATTAACTTAGGTGAGCTGCTAAGTCTTAGCACTAACCATACAACACATAGACTGGACAACTGGAACAAGTTAATGTGCACACTTATTTTTTGACATTAGAACCCCATCAACTTCGTATTTGCTCGGGTTTTTACTTTTAGGGTCGGGAGAAAAGATTGCTGATGGCAAAATCATTCCGCTTCGAGCGCTCGACGGTGACGGTCGATTTTCCAAAAATGCCTGACATGTGCCGCTCTTTCCCTTGCTCTCTTTCTCTTTCTGCCCCATGCTTTTTACTCTCTGCTCTCTTCTCACAAAAATATATATATGCTGGCACAAACAGCAAGCAGCTCACAAAAATTGAAATTTCTTCTCGACGCGACCCCATTGGTTCCCTTCTGAGCGAAGAGTATACCGAATTCTTAAACGGCTTTGCCATGCTCATGCAAAATGTTAGCGTGTTTGTGATTATTTGTGGAAAGGGTATGAAAGTGTTGAAGTGCATAACGAATATTATTTCCCGATGACCATACACACACACATTTACACTTCCTCACTATATGTGTAAGCATTTATGTGCTTGAGTGCGATAGATATTCTTGCTGCCTGTAGCACTATTAGAACCCCAGCAGTTGATGTTCGTTCAGTTGGGTAGCTGCTGTGAGCTTGCATACGCACACACATTCACATACACATTTACACTTCCTTGCTATAAGCTATGCTTTGGATAGAGTGTTGGCGTTGTCGCGGAGTACAGTCGGTGTTTTCGCGGTCCAGTATTCGATATATTGTTTTCGCTGTAAAAGTGGAAATAATTAAGACAACGTGTTGCAGCCACAGCCTTTCCCAACCAGACAGCAACTTCAGCCGCCAGGCTCGGATCTAGGAGCTTTCAGACGGCACCTGGACGCTTCGCTGCATCCGAAAACGGAACTTAACACACCTGAAGATGTAGACTTTGCAGCAATCAGGTTGCAAGAAAAAATAATCGTAGCTGCACTCCTAGCTATCCCGCCTCGCCATCGCAGACAAGAACGCGCTCAGCACAACATCACTCTTCCGGCAGAGACACAAAATCTCCTCGCGTATAAAAGATGGGCAAGACGACGTTGGATAGTCTCAAGATCGTCAACAGATAAGGCGAGATACAATGAAGCTACCAGACAACTCAAAGCTGCTCTAACCGCATTGCAAAACAAACGTATCAACGATGCTCTGGAAAGAGCGGACTCCCCGTCCGATGCTGAATTCCATCTGTGGAGATTTACTCGGAGCATTAAAAGACAGCCAATGCGTCGTTACCCAATCCGCAGCACATCTGGTGCTTGGATAACGGGTGACGAGCCGCAAACCGAAGCTTTTGCTCTCCACCTGCAGCAGCAGTTCACGCCACTGATTAGTGCCGAGCCAAGTGAGGTTGAAGAATATACTCTCTCCACTCCCAGCAGATGTCGGGATCAGGACGTGCACCAAGGAGGAATTTGTAGATGGAATCAACCGCATAAAGAAAAACAAAGCGCCTGGACACGACCAAATCAACAGCAGAGTTCTGAGATCGCTGCCCGACTCGACTGTGGAGTACATAGTCATGCTTTTCAACGCAATATTTCGCATCCGGCACTTTCCAGCTTGCTGGAAGCGCGCTGTGATTGTGATGATCCCCAAGCCAAGCTGTAAGTGAAATCAACTCGTATAGGCCAATTAGCCTGTTGCCTGTACTCTCTAAAATATTCGAAAGAATACTTTTAGCTAGAGTACTGCCGCATCTCGAACGCAGGGAGATCGTGCCGAATCACCAGTTTGGCTTTCGGAGACAGCATGGAACACCGGAACAGATACACAGGGTTGTACAACACATCCTCGGGGCCTTAGAACAGAAGAAATACTGCTCTGCCGCGTTTCTAGATGTCAAGCAAGCTTTTGATCGCGTATGGCATCTAGGATTGCTGCAGAAAGCAAGGACAGCCCTCCCGTCTTCTATTTTCATACTACTATCATCATATATCACAGATAGAAGTTTCCAAGTGGCTAAGGGACAGTCCATTTCATCGGCAAGACCCATTAACTCTGGAGTCCCTCAAGGCAGTGTACTGGGGCCTACATTGTACACATTATACACAGCTGACATGCCTCTTCCACTGGATAGTGAAGTGCTAATAGCAACTTATGCAGATGACACTGCTATCCTGTCGCGTTCCCATTCTGCAGAAGAAGCTTCCGAAAACCTCCAGAGGTACCTCAACGTATTTGAGTGTTGGTCGAAGCGGTGGTGCATCACCATCAATGCACAGAAGTCTGCACATGTGAGCTTCACAATCAGAAGAGGAGACTGCCCGAGTGTAACTCTGGGGGTGCAATTACCGAGAGTAAACAAAGTGAAGTATCTCGGAGTTACTCTTGATAGGAAACTGACCTTCAAGGCGCACATCACGCAGGCAGTTAGCATTACCAGAAATAAAATTAAAAAACTGGATTGGACGCTGCGACCCTCCAGCAAGTTGTCGCTTAGCAGCAAGGTCAAAATTTATAAAGCTATAGTCCCCCCAACATTAACATACGCTATCCCCATTTGGGGCACTGCAGCGAAAACACACATTAAAAAAGTGCAGACCCTACAAAACAAAGCCTTACGGCGAATCACAGGTGCCAGCTGGTACGTTCGAAATTCGGTATTGCACAACGATTTACAAACGCCAACAATTGCTGAACTTATTGGACATCACTCCTCGAGGTACGCGGACAGACTCTTAGCGCATCCAAATAGATTAGCTTCCGACCTGGCACACAACACCAATGGCGAAGGCTTAAAAGACTTCACCCCCTGGACCGCAGAATATAAACGGAGTAACTTAATAATTAAATAATATTATTAAATTAGACACATTGTAAATACTGGCTTCTAGCCCATAATTAGGTTAAGTTTTAGCTACATCTGCGCTATAGAGTCATTTTTGGCTTTCCATCTCTTTTCCTCGACACAGGGCGGGAAAGCGTTGTACTTGTGCTTGTGTGTCACAATTGTCACACTTGCACAAATAATAACAATCAGGTGCACAGCTGTTAGTAGTGCTGGAAATCGCAGCGGACATTCAGTTGTCCACTAACCTTTTTGAGAAACCTTACCCTTTTGAGTAGTTTGGTCTTAGCAAAGACAGCAACCTAACTTCTACGGCTGAGTTGCAATAGCTAAAGTACTGCATACTTTTAGACGCAGTCTAAAGTAGTGCATACTTTCGGGCTCCTATTGTCTCGTAGCTAAGCTGTGTTTTCATTCGATATAGCTCGTTCAGAGTGAACGTATCGTAACTTTTCAACAAATTTTCAAAAAAATGTTGTCCAAAATAAAAAAAAAAAAAAAATAAATAAAATAAAATAAAACAAGAAGTCCACATAGGTGGCCCAAACTATATTGGTAGTTTCAAGTCACCACGAGTCTGACGAAAGTTGAAGCGTCGCGACGACGCGTCGTTAAATTGCCGCAGAAAATTTAAGTGGGGCTCCGCTGCCTGGCGGCAAATTGCCTCTACTTGAATACAATGTTCAAACTGACCGGAGCTTTAGAGCATTAGGTTTAGCTAGTAACAAAAACGGTATGAGTCTTAACAATGTTCTTGGCGAAGCGCTTTTGAGGGCTGTGAATGAGCCCTCAAATAATAAGATGGAGATAGCAAATTTTTCATCGATAAGGCCAATTGATCTGGCACTTGTCCAAGGACCAATCGGGCCAAAGCGGAAGCAGCAAACATCACCAAAAACTATAAGAAAAAAACAATCTCTGTCTGATCAGCGAAGCACTAGCAAATCCGTAGCTGAAGCAGCAAAACAAAACCGCTTTGCATTACTGGACGAGGATGATATTGAAGACTGCGAAATGCCAACAGTCACAACACCAGCTGAAACAACTGAAATACCAGCAGAGAAACCGAATCCACGACCGCCGCCTATCTGGTGCCCAGAGATTCGATCTATTGCATTCCTGCAACAATTAATAGATCAAGTTATAAATCCGAGATCTTACGTCATCAAGCCTAAAAAGAATAATATTGCAATCCACACAAACTGTAGTGATGACTACCGTGCAGTAGTGAAACATTTCACCATTCGAGGCCTGAAGTTTCACTGCTACCAATTAAAGGAAGACAAGCCCTATAGAGCTTGTCTGAAAGGACTCCATTCGAGCACAGATATTGAAGATATAAAAAAAAGAGTTAGGCTTAAAGGGTCATAAAGTTTCCAATACTTACAACCCGCGTAGCAGAGTCGATAAAACCCCTCTAAATATCTTCTTTGTAGACGTGGAAAAAGCCCCAAATAATAAGCAAATTCACGATTTGCGTATTGTTGCTCGTCAAAAATGCACTGTTGAATTACCGAAGAAATTCAACGATCTGACCCAGTGCCACCGCTGCCAGGAATTTGGGCACACAAAGCGTTACTGCCACAAAGACCCTGCGTGTGTGAGATGCGCCGGGAAGCACGACTCCAAGGACTGCACTCGGTCAAAGGATCAACCTCCAATCTGTGTCTACTGTGAAGAGCAACACCCGGCCAACTATAAAGGCTGCCTCATATAATTTTAGAATAATTTTATTTTAAAATATATTGACAAATCGTGAGTCAAACTAAAGAAAACTAAAATTATATAAACATAAAGCCTAAACAGAAGTACAAAACATTTAGAATAACAATAGTGTCACCAACCCGATGGAGGTGTTTTATTTGCCAGACCGGCCAGCTATGCCCCAATTCACAGCCAAAAATGGTCAGTGACACTATTGAAACTAAGAAAAAGTAGAATGTGTTAATTGAAAACTTAAATTAGAGTTATAGGTTCTTAGGTATAATATTAACCTAACAATTTATAATAATTCTTAAAATAAAAATTATTAGTGAGAAAAGAAAACTAATAAAAATACAAAATTAGAGATGAAGAAAGAAAATAAAGATAGGAATAGAAAATATAAAAGTCAGCAGCATCCAAACTCAACTCAGGGCATTTCGAGTAACTACCTTAAGATGAGCTGAAAGCAATGATTTTATTAGAGGAAGAGAGAGTTCTGAGGAAAATACGTGATAATATTTATTATAATTAACACATAAGACATGAAAAGCGTAATGTAATGAATAATCTGTGGTGCACTGTGGTAATTGTAAGGGGCGATAGTTCCTGGTAATTCGGGAAGGAACAGAAAAATGGAGCCGCATTAACAAGCTGGGCGAGTTAATGTTACCAATGATTAAGTTGTGTAGGAATGTAATACCTAAAATTGTCCTACGATTAACTAATGATGGCAGGTCAATAAGTAGAAGCCTACTATAATAGGAAGGTAAACGCAAATTGTTGTCCCAATTTAGATCCCTTAAAGCAAAAAGTAGAAACTGTTTCTGGACCGATTCAATGCGATCCTGATACAGTTTATATTGCGGAGACCAAATAACTGAACAATATTCTAAGATAGGGCGCACAAGTGAAATAAATAACTGCTTCGTAATAAAAGGATCTTTAAATTCCTTAGACCATCGTTTAATAAAGCCAAGCACACATTTAGCTTCATTTGTGATGGTGGAAATATGCAGATTGAAAATAAGTTTAGAGTCAAAGAGAACGCCAAGATCTTTGACGGTAAAAATGCGTTTTAAGGAAATATTATTAATTTTATAGTCAACAATGTGTGGAGTAGTTCGACAGAAGGTCATAGTCATACACTTAGAGTAATTTAAGTGCAATTGATTAACCTCACACCAACATTGAAATGCATTTAGGTCATCTTGAAGGTGTGCATGCTCAAGAAGACTATAATATGAGAGGCAAAGTTTTACATCGTCTGCATACATAAATATAGTTGAATGAGAAATACAACTTGGCAGGTCATTTATAAAACGGGAAAAGAGTAAAGGTCCTAAATGACTACCCTGAGGAACACCCGACGTAACAAAGATTAGTTTAGAAATTGATGATCTCAGCAAAACTCTCTGAGTTCTATCCTTTAAGTAGGATGAAATCCACATTAAAAGTTTAGGGGAAAATCCTATATATAAAAGGCTATTAAAATTGCAGGCCCCAGCACAAAGACACAACCCGGCAAAAGGCTTTAGCTCTGCAGCGCGCCGCTTCGAAGCAGCACAGCCGCAGTTCCTGAGCAACAGTATTCCAGTGAATGGAATATCATACGCCCAAGCAGTTAGAGGAGTAAAATCCCAAGCTGACCCTTACAAGCCCGATGCGGGATTTATGCAGATTCTGCAACAGCAGCAGCGACAATTTGAAGCCATCCACGCGGAGCTCTGAGCAATGCGAGAGGTGCAAGCCCAACAAGCAACAATGATGACCAGCCTAATGGCTCTAATCACCAAGCTCAGCTCCAAGTAATGGTCCTACGCGTAGGAATCTGGAACGCTAATGGCCTGCGCAATAAAGCACAGGAATTAGCAGTTTTTCTCCTACAAAAGAACATGGATATAATGCTTATTGCAGAAAGTTACGAATGTCCGACATTTAAAATTCAAGGATACGAACACTATCAGGCCTATGGTGAAGGAGCAAATTTGTTCGGCGGATCGTCGCTCTTCGTCCGCTCATCGCTCACACATTCACCTCTACCCCCAATATCCAACTCAACAATGCAAGTTTCAGCCATTCGACTATCCACGTCTATCGGAGAGTTAGAGATCGCATCGCTCTATTGCCCACTTAATGGTAGACTCTGCGAAAGTGATATAAGAGAACTCCTTGAACAGAGGCATGATAAGGCTATTATCGGAGGCGATTGGAATAGCTGGCATCCTTTTTGGGGCAGCAACAGCACTAACGCACGAGGAGAAGCTACTTTCGAGACCATACATGCACTGAGCTACAAAATACTTGCCACTGGGGCTCCAACTCGGTACCCACTTAATGGACATAACCCGTCAGCAATTGACTTTGCTGTTTATAAAGGTATCGCTGACCGTCAGATAGGCATAGAAGAGTGCTTCGAACTCTCTTCAGACCACCTTCCTCTTATAGTGACAGTGTACGTGCAGCCACAACCTTTCCCAACCAGACAGCAACTTCTGCCGCCAGGCTCGGATCTAGGAGCTTTCAGACGGCACCTGGACGCTTCGCTGCATCCGAAAACGGAACTTAACACACCTGAAGATGTAGACTTTGCAGCAATCAGGTTGCAAGAAAAAATAATCGTAGCTGCACTCCTAGCTATCCCGCCTCGCCGTCGCAGACAAGAACGCGCTCAGCACAACATCACTCTTCCGGCAGAGACACAAAATCTCCTCGCGTATAAAAGATGGGCAAGACGACGTTGGATAGTCTCAAGATTGTCAACAGATAAGGCGAGATACAATGAAGCTACCAGACAACTCAAAGCGGCTCTAACCGCATTGAAAAACAAACGTATCAGCGATGCTCTGGAAAGAGCGGACTCTCCGTCCGATGCTGAATTCCATCTGTGGAGATTTACTTGGAACATCAAAAGGCAGCCAATGCGTCGCACATCTGGTGCTTGGATAACGGGTGACGAGCCGCAAGCCGAAGCTTTTGCTCTCCACCTGCAGCAGCAGTTTACACCGCTGATTAGTGCCGAGCCAAGTGAGGTTGAAGAATCAGCCAACAATCTACTCTCCCCACTCCAAGCAGATGTCGGGATCAGGACGTGCACCAAGGAGGAAGTTGTAGACGGAATCAACCGTATAAAGAAAAACAAAGCGCCTGGTCACGACCAAATCAACAGCAGAGTCCTGAGATCGCTGCCCGTCTCGACTGTGGAGTATATAGTCATGCTTTTCAACGCAATATTTCGCATCCGACACTTTCCAGCTTGCTGGAAGCGCGCTGTGATTGTGATGATCCCCAAGCCAAGCTGTAAGTGAAATCAACTCGTATAGGCCAATTAGCCTGTTGCCTGTACTCTCTAAAATATTCGAAAGAATACTTTTAGCTAGAGTACTGCCGCATCTCGAACGCAGGGAGATCGTGCCGAATCACCAGTTTGGCTTTCGGAGACAGCATGGAACACCGGAACAGATACACAGGGTTGTACAACACATCCTCGGGGCCTTAGAATAGAAGAAATACTGCTCTGCCGCGTTTCTAGATGTCAAGCAAGCTTTTGATCGCGTATGGCATCTAGGATTGCTGCAGAAAGCAAGGACAGCCCTCCCGTCTTCTATTTTCATACTACTATCATCATATATCACAGATAGAAGTTTCCAAGTGGCTAAGGGACAGAACATTTCATCGGCAAGACCCATTAACTCTGGAGTCCCTCAAGGCAGTGTACTGGAGCCTACATTGTACACATTATACACAGCTGACATGCCTCTTCCACTGGATAGTGAAGTGCTAATAGCAACTTATGCAGATGACACTGCTATCCTGTCGCGTTCCCATTCTGCAGAAGAAGTTTCCGAAAACTTCCAGAGGTACCTCAACGTATTTGAGTGTTGGTCGAAGCGGTGGTGCATCACCATCAATGCACAGAAGTCTGCACATGTGAGCTTCACAATCAGAAGAGGAGACTGCCCGAGTGTAACTCTGGGGGTGCAATTACCGAGAGTAAACAAAGTGAAGTATCTCGGAGTTACTCTTGATAGGAAACTGACCTTCAAGGCGCACATCACGCAGGCAGTTAGCATTACCAGAAATAAAATTAAAAAACTGGATTGGATGCTGCGACCCTCCAGCAAGTTGTCGCTTAGCAGCAAGGTCAAAATTTATAAAGCTATAGTCCCCCCAACATTAACATACGCTATCCCCATCTGGGGCACTGCAGCGAAAACGCACATTAAAAAAGTGCAGCCCCTACAAAACAAGGCCTTACGGCGAATAACAGGTGCCAGCTGGTATGTTCGAAATTCAGTATTGCACAACGATCTACACATGCCAACAATTGCCGAACTTATTGGACGTCACTCCTCCAGGTACGCGGACAGACTCTTAGCGCATCCAAACAGATTAGCTACCGACCTGGCACACAACACCAATAGGCGAAGGCTTAAAAGACTTCACCCCCTGGACCGCAGAATATAAACGGAGTAACTTAATAATTAAATAATATTATTAAATTAGACACATTGTAAATACTGGCTTCTAGCCCATAATTAGGTTAAGTTTTAGCTATATCTGCGCTATAGAGTCACAGACAATAAGCTGCAATAAAAAAATAAAAAAAAAAGCTGTGTTTTAAATTAGTGGGGTCACTAAATTCAAATTTTAGTAGCCATTGCCCACTACAGGCTACACGCCGCGGTAGTCGGAGCAGGTATGGAGGCCATGATGGAGGATGAGCTGCAAGCTTTCGAGCGCCGCTCTTCGCTGCAGCGGTCACCGCAGCAACAGCTGAGGGCGTTGCCGCAGCCGGTAGCACTGAGTCAGTCCCCGGTGGCTGTTTGCCAGGCACCGAAGTCCTTAAAGGAAGCGTTAGCTCAAATAGGAGTTACCTTAGAGGGTTTGTCTGCTTTATTTGGTGGTCAGCGGCATATAAATGCCCTAATGAGAGAGGAGTTGACCAAACTGGTCAATCTTCACAAGGCGGCCGAAAAGTTCTGCGACCGCACAGTTAAAAACTGTGAGGTGCAGACCACGCCGCCCAAGAAAGCAGTGGAGAAAGTCCAAAAAGTGAGCATTAGTGCTCAAACGGGTAGCAATACCCCCAAGCGGCCAAGGGAAGTAGCCGCCGAAGTGAGGAAAACTCCTTCAAAAAAGTCGAGGCCCAACAGGAGCGTAACGGTAGAACCAATAGCAATAGGTGCTGCAGCTAGGAATGCAAATCAAGCAGACCCACAGATTAGCAAGTGTAGCTGGCGTAGGCGGGTGCAGCTATGCGGACATGCTTCGCGTAGTTAAGAGTGACCCAAATTTAAAACATCTGAGCGGCGATGTTCAGGGGATCAGGAAGACAGCTAAGGGGGACCTCCTGTTGCAACTAAGCAGGAAGCCGGAGCATAGTGCAGAGGCTCTTCACGAGGCTGTAGGCAAGGCATTGGGCGACAGAGCGGTAGTTAAAACACTTACCGAAACGGCGCACATTGAGATTCGTGATCTTGATGAACTAGCGAGCAAAGAGGAGATACTAGAGGCAATTAGGGTGGAGTTGAAAGATAGCTCACTCCCCATTGCGGTTATTAAATCGCTTCGGTCAGCTTACGGTGGACAGCAAAGAGCTACAGTTGCTCTCCCAGTTGGGAAAGCCAAAACTCTGCTCGAGCTGTCCAAAATTAGGATAGGATGGGTAGTATGCCGTATTCGAGCCGTGGACCAGCCTAAACGCTGTTTCAAGTGCCTCGACTACGGTCATATAGCCGCTAACTGCGCTAGCGACTGTGACCTGAAGGGTGCCTGTTTCAGGTGTGGCGAGATGGGTCACAGTGCAAAAGCATGCACCAAGCCGCCCAAATGTAGCAAAAGCAGACGGACCATTCAGCAGGCAGCTTCAAGTGCCCATCCTACCGTGAAGCTGCGCGTAAAATGAAATGTTAAGGTTTCTTCAGCTTAACTTAAATCATTGCGTAGCTGCGCAAGATCTACTAGAGCAGACTGTAAGAGAAAAATTTATAGACGTAGCCTTTCTCAGTGAGCCACATCACTGTAAGACCAGCTCTTCCAGAACGTGGGCAACAGACAGTACTGGCAAAGCAGCACTATGGGCATGTGGCGGTTCAACGAATGTGCTCTCAGATGTTAAGCCATTCAATGGATTCGTACGCGGCCGATACGGTAACTTATGGCTATACAGTTGCTACCTGGCCCCCAGCATGCAGCTCAGCGATTTCACAGCGACGCTCGATGAGCTTGCCGTGGATGCTAGGGGTCGGAAGGCCATTATAGCAGGCGACTTCAATTCATGGGCGTTAGAATGGGGTAGCCACACAACTAATACCAGAGGCCGTATCCTACTGGAGATCTTCGCGACATTAGATGTTGCATTGCTCAATACTGGCCAAGAGTAGGGCTGGATACGGATCTGTAATTGACATTACTTTTGTCACTTCATCCCTTTTTCGGGAAGCATCATGGAGTCATTGCGATAGTTATACGGGCAGCGATCATACGGCACTTCTGTTCACAATAGGGGAGCCACTTGCCAGGGCGCCAAACTTGTGGAGAGAATCGTATCAGCTGGATACTTTCAATCCCTTGGCCTTTTCAGTGGCCATTCAGTCGCTGGGCACATCTGGCAATGCTGAGGCCAGAGCATGCCAAATGGTAGCCCAAATTCAGAGTGCCTGCAGTAGTAGCATGCTACGCCGCAAGCGGTTCATGCGACAACAAACGCCTATGTATTGGTGGAATGCACAAATAGGTGACATTCGACGCAAATGCATTCAGGCGAGAAGAAGCTACCAACGCGCCCGTGGTAGGACCACATATGTAGAAATGCAAATAGCATACCAGACGGCTAGAAGACAGTTGAAGAAGGCCATTCGGGCAAGCAAAAGAGAGTGCTTCTTAGAATTGTGCGACTCAGCCGAATATGACCCTTGGGGCAGGGCATATAAGATAGTGGTTAAAAGACTATACGCAGGTAATCAGGTGCAGCCTATGGATCGTTTGGAGCTTAAATCGATTGTGGAAACACTCTTTCCAGAAAGACTAAGCTCCATTCATGCCCCTGAGAACATGTCTGCCGAGCAGGGCTCAACGAGCACCCACATTAACTTAGTTACGGACGAGGAGATATTAGTTACACTTGCTGCATGTAGCAATTCTAATTTCCCAGCGATTGCTGTACACATACATATGAGTACGTTTGTGATGTGATAATCACAATCGCCGAGTATCACTTGTACATGCATTTGAATGAATGCTCTGCCTGGGGCATTTGCATGTTCCGTGCATGGGTCTCGAATATTGGGCGTGTGCCTACCTCAACTTTGAAATTAAGTAAACGATTTTGGGTTCGAATTGCAGGAAAGGTCAATTATTTTTTACTACCTGTTGATCTGTTATCATTTGTTCTTTAATATTTAGTACTTGATTTGATACTATATGCAAAAATGGGACAAGTTGTTCAAATGCTTGCGCAAATTCAGGTCACATATAACACTTTTAAAGAAATGCCTAGATATACAGGTAAAATTGACCCTTTTATCCTATATAAAGTAGGGGGAAGTGCACTTGTCACTTTAGTTGACAATCAACTTCTGAACCGAACGGTGTTTTTCTTATGCGCGAAACATGCAAATGCCCCAGGCAGAGTATTCATTCAAATGCCTATATAAGTGATACTCGGGGATTGTGATTATCTCATCACAAACGTACACATATGTATGTGTGTGTAGACTCACATCAGCTACCACACAGCAATCGCTGGGAAATTAGAATTGCTACATGCAGCAAGTGTACCGCACACAGGCACATAAATGCTTACATATATAGCAAGGAAGTGTAAATGTGTTTTTTGTATTCGTTTATTAACAAAAAGAAAGTATATATAATATTAGATTTCTTAGGTGAGGCGACTAAAGATAGCGCAAGATGCTTGCGGGACGGCCGTAAAGCATTGCTTCGCAAGCGCTTTGCCCTATCTTATGCTGGGACACCTCGACTTCTTATCCGCTCAACTCGGCGGAGCTCCGTCATAATTGTGGCTGCGAAGGTGCTTGTGAGATTCCAAGCTGCCTCCGATTCCAGCATGGCGTTGACTATGTTGTCCGCTCTAATAGAGCGGCCCACAGCCTCTTCCAGACAACGCCTCTCCTCTTGGAAGCGTCCGCACTCGAATAAGACGTGTTTGGCATCTTCCACCAGTCCTCGTCCACACCAGGAGCATTCGTCCGTGTCCTCGTGGCCAAAGCGCTTCAAGTAGCTCCGGAAGCATCCATGTCCCGAGAGAATCTGCGTAAGATAAAAATTAACCTCACCGTGCTTGCGGTTTATCCATGGTGCAAGCTCAGGGATGAGCGTGTGCGTCCAGCGCCCTTTTGTTGATTGCGCTGATTGCGCTCAGTCTGTATGTGGCAGAAATGCCTCGGCTATAGCTCGGCGTTGCCATCGCACTTGACCATATTGGTGCAGCATAGAGGATGACGGACCTAATGACGCTCGTTAGGAGGAGGCGTCGTTGTTGCCTTGGTCCCCGCGTGTTGAGCATAATTCTTGAGAGAGCTCTACAAGAATCAGCTGCTTTTTTATGCACATATTCTAAGTGCTCGCGGAAAGTTAATCTCGTGTCTATCATGACGCCAAGATACTTTATCGCCCTCTTAGATGCGATGGTAACGCTGCCGATCTTTATATTGGCAGTTTCCACTCTCTTGCGACTGCTGACTAGGACGACTTCCGTTTTGTGCGCCGCTAGCTCTAGTCCAGCTCCAGACAACCAGCTTCGTATGCGATTGATACTTGCGCTGCACATATCCTCAGTATCTTTAAGCTCTTTTCCTATGGTGACGACTACTACATCATCAGCAAAGCCAATGGTGTGCGCACCTGCTGGTAGTTCCAAGCGCAGTACGTTGTCGTACATAATATTCCATAGGAGAGGCCCCAGCACTGAACCTTGGGGGACTCCAGCTGACACTATATGAGTTTGGGGACCCTCACTCGTATTGTATATTAGTGTTCTTCCTCTGAAGTAGCTCCTCATTATCTCTTTTAGATATTTAGGGATATTATATTGTGACATCGCATCCAGTATCAAATCCCAACTAGCTGTGTTGAAGGCATTCTTCACATCAAGAGTCGCAATGATGCAGTAGTGCTTCGTCCCGTCCTTCCATCTGGTGCCTTGGATGGCGGAAGCTGCCAGGCCGACAACTTTATCAAGCGCATCTGCTGTTGAACGGGCCTTCCGGAAACCAAATTGGTTAGGTGAAAGGCCTCCGGCGCTATCAATGGCACTCTTCAGCCTAGAGCAAATCATTTTCTCGAACACCTTTCCCATGGTGTCTAAGAGACAGATTGGTCTATATGAAGATGGCTCATCCGGTGGTTTGTCAGCCTTAGGTAGCAATACCAAGTTCTGAATTTTCCATATGGCGAAGAACGTCTCATGAATTATTCATTCGTTGTATAATTCCGCGAACGCGCTTGGGTGCAAGGCGAGGGCTAGCTTTAGTGCACGATTTGGGACCCCGTCTGGCCCAGGGGCTGAGTTAAGTCTAAGACCTCTGAGAGCTACTAATATCTCCTCGTCCGTAACTAAGTCAATCTGAGCCCTGCTCGGCAGACATGGTCTCAGGTGCATGAATGGAGCTTAGTCTTTCTGGAAAGAGTGTTTCCACAATCGATTTAAGCTCCAAACGATCCATAGGCTGCACCTGATTACCTGCGTATAGTCTTTTAACCACTATCTTATATGCCCTGCCCCAAGGGTCATATTCGGCTGAGTCACACAATTCTAAGAAGCACTCTCTTTTGCTTGCCCGAATGGCCTTCTTCAACTGTCTTCTAGCCGCCTGGTATGCTATTTGCTTTTCTACATATGTGGTCCTACCACGGGCGCGTTGGTAGCTTCTTCTCGCCTGGATGCATTTGCGTCGAATGTCACCTATTTGTGCATTCCACCAATACATAGGCGTTTGTTGTCGCATGAACCTCTTGTGGCGTAGCATGCTACTACTGCAGGCACTCTGAATTTGGGCTACCATTTGGCATGCTCTGGCCTCAACATTGCCAGATGTGCCCAGCGACTGAATGGCCTCTGAAAAGGCCAAGGGATTGAAAGTATCCAGCTGATACGATTCTCTACAAAAGTTTGGCGCCCTGGCAAGTGGCTCCCCTATTGTGAACAGAAGTGCCGTATGATCGCTGCCCGTATAACTATCACAATGACTCCATGTTGCTTCCCGAAAAAGGGATGAAGTGACAAAAGTAATGTCAATTACAGATCCGTATCCAGCCCTACTGAAGGTGTACTCTTGGCCAGTATTGAGCAATGCAACATCTAATGTCGCGAAGATCTCCAGGATACGGCCTCTGGCATTAGTTGTGTGGCTACCCCATTCTAACGCCCATGAATTGAAGTCGCCTGCTATAATGGCCTTCCGACCCCTAGCATCCACGGCAAGCTCATCGAGCGTCGCTGTGAAATCGCTGAGCTGCATGCTGGGGGCCAGGTAGCAACTGTATAGCCATAAGTTACTGTATCGGCCGCGTACGAATCCATTGAATGGCTCAACATCTGAGAGCACATTCGTTGAACCGCCACATGTCCATAGCGCTGCTTTGCCAGTACTGTCTGTTGCCCACGTTCTGGGACAGCTGGTCTTACAGTGATGGGATTCACTGAGAAAGGCTACGTCTATAAATTTTTCTCTTACAGTCTGCTCTAGTAGATCTTGTGCAGCTACGCAATGATTTAAGTTAAGCTGAAGAAACCTTAACATTTCATTTTACGCGCAGCTTCACGGTAGGATGGGCACTTGAAGCTGTCTGCTAAATGGTCCGTCTGCTTTTCGCCTTTACGGACGCAGAGGCTACATTTGGGCGGCTTGGTGCATGCTTTTGCACTGTGACCCATCTCGCCACACCTGAAACAGGCACCCTTCAGGTCACAGTCGCTAGCACAGTTAGCGGCTATATGACCGTAGTCGAGGCACTTGAAACAGCGTTTAGGCTGGTCCACGGCTCGGATACGGCATACTACCCATCCTATCCTAATTTTGGACAGCACGAGCAGAGTTTTGGCTTTCCCAACTGGGAGAGCAACTGTAGCTCTTTGCTGTCCACTGTAAGCTGACCGAAGCGATTTAATAACCGCAATGGGGAGTGAGCTATCTTTATACTCCACCCTAATTGCCTCTAGTATCTCCTCTTTGCTCGCTAGTTCATCAAGATCACGAATCTCAATGTGCGCCGTTTCGGTAAGTGTTTTAACTACCGCTCTGTCGCCCAATGCCTTGCCTACAGCCTCGTGAAGAGCCTCTGCACTATGCTCCGGCTTCCTGCTTAGTTGCAACAGAAAGTCTCCCTAAACTGTCTTCCTAATTCCCTGAACATCACCGCTCTGATGTTTTAAATTTGGGTCACTCTTAACTACGCGGAGCATGTCCGCATAGCTGCACCCGCCTACGCCAGAGATCGCAATTGCGTCAGTTCTGAGCCGCTTTTGTATGGGCTTGCGACCCTTGACGACCGTCCAGCTACTCTTGTTAGTCTGTGAGTCTGCTTGTTTTGCATTTCTAGCGGCAGCACCAAGTGCTATTGGCTCTACCGTTACGCTTCTGTTGGGCCTCGACTTTTTTGAAGGAGTTTTCCTCACTTCGGCGGTTACTTCCCTTGGCCGCTTGGGGGTATTGCTACCTGTTTAAGCACTAATGCTCACTTTTTGGACTTTCTCCACTGCTTTCTTGGGCGGCGTGGTCTGCACCTCACAGTTTTTAACTGTTCGGTCGCAAAACTTTTCGGCCGCCTTGTGAAGATTGACCAGTTTGGTCAACTCCTCTCTCATTAGGGCATTTATATGCCGCTGACCACCAAATAACGCAGACAAGCCCTCGAAGGTAACTCCTATTTGAGCTAACGCTTCCTTTAAGGACTTCGGTGCCTGGCAAACAGCCACTGGGGACTGACTCGGTGCTACCGGCTGCGGCAACGCCCTCAGTTGTTGCTGCGGTGACCGCTGCAGCGAAGAGCGGCGCGCGAAAGCTTGCAGCTCATCCTCCATCATGGCCTCCATACCTGCTCCGACTAATGTAAATGTGTGTGTGTATGGTCATACGGAAATAATATTCGCTATGCACATCAACACTTTCATACCCTTTCCACAAATAATCATAAAAATGCTAACATTTTGCATGAGCATGGCAAAGCAGAATTCGGTATACTCTTCGCTCAGAAGGGAACCAATGGGATCGCGACTCGCGAGTCGAGAAGAAATTTCAATTTTTCTGTTATCATTTGTTCTTTAATATTTAGTACCTGATTTGATACTATATGCAAAAATGGGACAAGTTGTTCAAATGCTTGCGCAAATTCAGGTCACATATAACACTTTTAAAGAAATGCCTAGATATACAGGTAAAATTGACCCTTTTATCCTATATAAAGTAGGGGGAAGTGCACTTGTCACTTTAGTTGACAATCAACTTCTGAACCGAACGGTGTTTTTCTTATGCGCGAAACATGCAAATGCCCCACCTCAACGTATTTGAGTGTTGGTCGAAGCGGTGGTGCATCACCATCAATGCACAGAAGTCTGCACATGTGAGCTTCACAATCAGAAGAGGAGACTGCCCGAGTGTAACTCTGGGGGTGCAATTACCGAGAGTAAACAAAGTGAAGTATCTCGGAGTTACTCTTGATAGGAAACTGACCTTCAAGGCGCACATCACGCAGGCAGTTAGCATTACCAGAAATAAAATTAAAAAACTGGATTGGATGCTGCGACCCTCCAGCAAGTTGTCGCTTAGCAGCAAGGTCAAAATTTATAAAGCTATAGTCCCCCCAACATTAACATACGCTATCCCCATCTGGGGCACTGCAGCGAAAACGCACATTAAAAAAGTGCAGCCCCTACAAAACAAGGCCTTACGGCGAATAACAGGTGCCAGCTGGTATGTTCGAAATTCAGTATTGCACAACGATCTACACATGCCAACAATTGCCGAACTTATTGGACGTCACTCCTCCAGGTACGCGGACAGACTCTTAGCGCATCCAAACAGATTAGCTACCGACCTGGCACACAACACCAATAGGCGAAGGCTTAAAAGACTTCACCCCCTGGACCGCAGAATATAAACGGAGTAACTTAATAATTAAATAATATTATTAAATTAGACACATTGTAAATACTGGCTTCTAGCCCATAATTAGGTTAAGTTTTAGCTATATCTGCGCTATAGAGTCACAGACAATAAGCTGCAATAAAAAAATAAAAAAAAAAGCTGTGTTTTAAATTAGTGGGGTCACTAAATTCAAATTTTAGTAGCCATTGCCCACTACAGGCTACACGCCGCGGTAGTCGGAGCAGGTATGGAGGCCATGATGGAGGATGAGCTGCAAGCTTTCGAGCGCCGCTCTTCGCTGCAGCGGTCACCGCAGCAACAGCTGAGGGCGTTGCCGCAGCCGGTAGCACTGAGTCAGTCCCCGGTGGCTGTTTGCCAGGCACCGAAGTCCTTAAAGGAAGCGTTAGCTCAAATAGGAGTTACCTTAGAGGGCTTGTCTGCTTTATTTGGTGGTCAGCGGCATATAAATGCCCTAATGAGAGAGGAGTTGACCAAACTGGTCAATCTTCACAAGGCGGCCGAAAAGTTCTGCGACCGCACAGTTAAAAACTGTGAGGTGCAGACCACGCCGCCCAAGAAAGCAGTGGAGAAAGTCCAAAAAGTGAGCATTAGTGCTCAAACGGGTAGCAATACCCCCAAGCGGCCAAGGGAAGTAGCCGCCGAAGTGAGGAAAACTCCTTCAAAAAAGTCGAGGCCCAACAGGAGCGTAACGGTAGAACCAATAGCAATAGGTGCTGCAGCTAGGAATGCAAATCAAGCAGACCCACAGATTAGCAAGTGTAGCTGGCGTAGGCGGGTGCAGCTATGCGGACATGCTTCGCGTAGTTAAGAGTGACCCAAATTTAAAACATCTGAGCGGCGATGTTCAGGGGATCAGGAAGACAGCTAAGGGGGACCTCCTGTTGCAACTAAGCAGGAAGCCGGAGCATAGTGCAGAGGCTCTTCACGAGGCTGTAGGCAAGGCATTGGGCGACAGAGCGGTAGTTAAAACACTTACCGAAACGGCGCACATTGAGATTCGTGATCTTGATGAACTAGCGAGCAAAGAGGAGATACTAGAGGCAATTAGGGTGGAGTTGAAAGATAGCTCACTCCCCATTGCGGTTATTAAATCGCTTCGGTCAGCTTACGGTGGACAGCAAAGAGCTACAGTTGCTCTCCCAGTTGGGAAAGCCAAAACTCTGCTCGAGCTGTCCAAAATTAGGATAGGATGGGTAGTATGCCGTATTCGAGCCGTGGACCAGCCTAAACGCTGTTTCAAGTGCCTCGACTACGGTCATATTGCCGCTAACTGCGCTAGCGACTGTGACTTGAAGGGTGCCTGTTTCAGGTGTGGCGAGATGGGTCACAGTGCAAAAGCATGCACCAAGCCGCCCAAATGTAGCAAAAGCAGACGGACCATTCAGCAGGCAGCTTCAAGTGCCCATCCTACCGTGAAGCTGCGCGTAAAATGAAATGTTAAGGTTTCTTCAGCTTAACTTAAATCATTGCGTAGCTGCGCAAGATCTACTAGAGCAGACTGTAAGAGAAAAATTTATAGACGTAGCCTTTCTCAGTGAGCCACATCACTGTAAGACCAGCTCTTCCAGAACGTGGGCAACAGACAGTACTGGCAAAGCAGCACTATGGGCATGTGGCGGTTCAACGAATGTGCTCTCAGATGTTAAGCCATTCAATGGATTCGTACGCGGCCGATACGGTAACTTATGGCTATACAGTTGCTACCTGGCCCCCAGCATGCAGCTCAGCGATTTCACAGCGACGCTCGATGAGCTTGCCGTGGATGCTAGGGGTCGGAAGGCCATTATAGCAGGCGACTTCAATTCATGGGCGTTAGAATGGGGTAGCCACACAACTAATACCAGAGGCCGTATCCTACTGGAGATCTTCGCGACATTAGATGTTGCATTGCTCAATACTGGCCAAGAGTAGGGCTGGATACGGATCTGTAATTGACATTACTTTTGTCACTTCATCCCTTTTTCGGGAAGCATCATGGAGTCATTGCGATAGTTATACGGGCAGCGATCATACGGCACTTCTGTTCACAATAGGGGAGCCACTTGCCAGGGCGCCAAACTTGTGGAGAGAATCGTATCAGCTGGATACTTTCAATCCCTTGGCCTTTTCAGTGGCCATTCAGTCGCTGGGCACATCTGGCAATGCTGAGGCCAGAGCATGCCAAATGGTAGCCCAAATTCAGAGTGCCTGCAGTAGTAGCATGCTACGCCGCAAGCGGTTCATGCGACAACAAACGCCTATGTATTGGTGGAATGCACAAATAGGTGACATTCGACGCAAATGCATTCAGGCGAGAAGAAGCTACCAACGCGCCCGTGGTAGGACCACATATGTAGAAATGCAAATAGCATACCAGACGGCTAGAAGACAGTTGAAGAAGGCCATTCGGGCAAGCAAAAGAGAGTGCTTCTTAGAATTGTGCGACTCAGCCGAATATGACCCTTGGGGCAGGGCATATAAGATAGTGGTTAAAAGACTATACGCAGGTAATCAGGTGCAGCCTATGGATCGTTTGGAGCTTAAATCGATTGTGGAAACACTCTTTCCAGAAAGACTAAGCTCCATTCATGCCCCTGAGAACATGTCTGCCGAGCAGGGCTCAACGAGCACCCACATTAACTTAGTTACGGACGAGGAGATATTAGTTACACTTGCTGCATGTAGCAATTCTAATTTCCCAGCGATTGCTGTACACATACATATGAGTACGTTTGTGATGTGATAATCACAATCGCCGAGTATCACTTGTACATGCATTTGAATGAATGCTCTGCCTGGGGCATTTGCATGTTCCGTGCATGGGTCTCGAATATTGGGCGTGTGCCTACCTCAACTTTGAAATTAAGTAAACGATTTTGGGTTCGAATTGCAGGAAAGGTCAATTATTTTTTACTACCTGTTGATCTGTTATCATTTGTTCTTTAATATTTAGTACTTGATTTGATACTATATGCAAAAATGGGACAAGTTGTTCAAATGCTTGCGCAAATTCAGGTCACATATAACACTTTTAAAGAAATGCCTAGATATACAGGTAAAATTGACCCTTTTATCCTATATAAAGTAGGGGGAAGTGCACTTGTCACTTTAGTTGACAATCAACTTCTGAACCGAACGGTGTTTTTCTTATGCGCGAAACATGCAAATGCCCCAGGCAGAGTATTCATTCAAATGGCTATATAAGTGATACTCGGGGATTGTGATTATCTCATCACAAACGTACACATATGTATGTGTGTGTAGACTCACATCAGCTACCACACAGCAATCGCTGGGAAATTAGAATTGCTACATGCAGCAAGTGTACCGCACACAGGCACATAAATGCTTACATATATAGCAAGGAAGTGTAAATGTGTTTTTTGTATTCGTTTATTAACAAAAAGAAAGTATATATAATATTAGATTTCTTAGGTGAGGCGACTAAAGATAGCGCAAGATGCTTGCGGGACGGCCGTAAAGCATTGCTTCGCAAGCGCTTTGCCCTATCTTATGCTGGGACACCTCGACTTCTTATCCGCTCAACTCGGCGGAGCTCCGTCATAATTGTGGCTGCGAAGGTGCTTGTGAGATTCCAAGCTGCCTCCGATTCCAGCATGGCGTTGACTATGTTGTCCGCTCTAATAGAGCGGCCCACAGCCTCTTCCAGACAACGCCTCTCCTCTTGGAAGCGTCCGCACTCAAATAAGACGTGTTTGGCATCTTCCACCAGTCCTCGTCCACACCAGGAGCATTCGTCCGTGTCCTCGTGGCCAAAGCGCTTCAAGTAGCTCCGGAAGCATCCATGTCCCGAGAGAATCTGCGTAAGATAAAAATTAACCTCACCGTGCTTGCGGTTTATCCATGGTGCAAGCTCAGGGATGAGCGTGTGCGTCCAGCGCCCTTTTGTTGATTGCGCTGATTGCGCTCAGTCTGTATGTGGCAGAAATGCCTCGGCTATAGCTCGGCGTTGCCATCGCACTTGACCATATTGGTGCAGCATAGAGGATGACGGACCTAATGACGCTCGTTAGGAGGAGGCGTCGTTGTTGCCTTGGTCCCCGCGTGTTGAGCATAATTCTTGAGAGAGCTCTACAAGAATCAGCTGCTTTTTTATGCACATATTCTAAGTGCTCGCGGAAAGTTAATCTCGTGTCTATCATGACGCCAAGATACTTTATCGCCCTCTTAGATGCGATGGTAACGCTGCCGATCTTTATATTGGCAGTTTCCACTCTCTTGCGACTGCTGACTAGGACGACTTCCGTTTTGTGCGCCGCTAGCTCTAGTCCAGCTCCAGACAACCAGCTTCGTATGCGATTGATACTTGCGCTGCACATATCCTCAGTATCTTTAAGCTCTTTTCCTATGGTGACGACTACTACATCATCAGCAAAGCCAATGGTGTGCGCACCTGCTGGTAGTTCCAAGCGCAGTACGTTGTCGTACATAATATTCCATAGGAGAGGCCCCAGCACTGAACCTTGGGGGACTCCAGCTGACACTATATGAGTTTGGGGACCCTCACTCGTATTGTATATTAGTGTTCTTCCTCTGAAGTAGCTCCTCATTATCTCTTTTAGATATTTAGGGATATTATATTGTGACATCGCATCCAGTATCAAATCCCAACTAGCTGTGTTGAAGGCATTCTTCACATCAAGAGTCGCAATGATGCAGTAGTGCTTCGTCCCGTCCTTCCATCTGGTGCCTTGGATGGCGGAAGCTGCCAGGCCGACAACTTTATCAAGCGCATCTGCTGTTGAACGGGCCTTCCGGAAACCAAATTGGTTAGGTGAAAGGCCTCCGGCGCTATCAATGGCACTCTTCAGCCTAGAGCAAATCATTTTCTCGAACACCTTTCCCATGGTGTCTAAGAGACAGATTGGTCTATATGAAGATGGCTCATCCGGTGGTTTGTCAGCCTTAGGTAGCAATACCAAGTTCTGAATTTTCCATATGGCGAAGAACGTCTCATGAATTATTCATTCGTTGTATAATTCCGCGAACGCGCTTGGGTGCAAGGCGAGGGCTAGCTTTAGTGCACGATTTGGGACCCCGTCTGGCCCAGGGGCTGAGTTAAGTCTAAGACCTCTGAGAGCTACTAATATCTCCTCGTCCGTAACTAAGTCAATCTGAGCCCTGCTCGGCAGACATGGTCTCAGGTGCATGAATGGAGCTTAGTCTTTCTGGAAAGAGTGTTTCCACAATCGATTTAAGCTCCAAACGATCCATAGGCTGCACCTGATTACCTGCGTATAGTCTTTTAACCACTATCTTATATGCCCTGCCCCAAGGGTCATATTCGGCTGAGTCACACAATTCTAAGAAGCACTCTCTTTTGCTTGCCCGAATGGCCTTCTTCAACTGTCTTCTAGCCGCCTGGTATGCTATTTGCTTTTCTACATATGTGGTCCTACCACGGGCGCGTTGGTAGCTTCTTCTCGCCTGGATGCATTTGCGTCGAATGTCACCTATTTGTGCATTCCACCAATACATAGGCGTTTGTTGTCGCATGAACCTCTTGTGGCGTAGCATGCTACTACTGCAGGCACTCTGAATTTGGGCTACCATTTGGCATGCTCTGGCCTCAACATTGCCAGATGTGCCCAGCGACTGAATGGCCTCTGAAAAGGCCAAGGGATTGAAAGTATCCAGCTGATACGATTCTCTACAAAAGTTTGGCGCCCTGGCAAGTGGCTCCCCTATTGTGAACAGAAGTGCCGTATGATCGCTGCCCGTATAACTATCACAATGACTCCATGTTGCTTCCCGAAAAAGGGATGAAGTGACAAAAGTAATGTCAATTACAGATCCGTATCCAGCCCTACTGAAGGTGTACTCTTGGCCAGTATTGAGCAATGCAACATCTAATGTCGCGAAGATCTCCAGGATACGGCCTCTGGCATTAGTTGTGTGGCTACCCCATTCTAACGCCCATGAATTGAAGTCGCCTGCTATAATGGCCTTCCGACCCCTAGCATCCACGGCAAGCTCATCGAGCGTCGCTGTGAAATCGCTGAGCTGCATGCTGGGGGCCAGGTAGCAACTGTATAGCCATAAGTTACTGTATCGGCCGCGTACGAATCCATTGAATGGCTCAACATCTGAGAGCACATTCGTTGAACCGCCACATGTCCATAGCGCTGCTTTGCCAGTACTGTCTGTTGCCCACGTTCTGGGACAGCTGGTCTTACAGTGATGGGATTCACTGAGAAAGGCTACGTCTATAAATTTTTCTCTTACAGTCTGCTCTAGTAGATCTTGTGCAGCTACGCAATGATTTAAGTTAAGCTGAAGAAACCTTAACATTTCATTTTACGCGCAGCTTCACGGTAGGATGGGCACTTGAAGCTGTCTGCTAAATGGTCCGTCTGCTTTTCGCCTTTACGGACGCAGAGGCTACATTTGGGCGGCTTGGTGCATGCTTTTGCACTGTGACCCATCTCGCCACACCTGAAACAGGCACCCTTCAGGTCACAGTCGCTAGCACAGTTAGCGGCTATATGACCGTAGTCGAGGCACTTGAAACAGCGTTTAGGCTGGTCCACGGCTCGGATACGGCATACTACCCATCCTATCCTAATTTTGGACAGCACGAGCAGAGTTTTGGCTTTCCCAACTGGGAGAGCAACTGTAGCTCTTTGCTGTCCACTGTAAGCTGACCGAAGCGATTTAATAACCGCAATGGGGAGTGAGCTATCTTTATACTCCACCCTAATTGCCTCTAGTATCTCCTCTTTGCTCGCTAGTTCATCAAGATCACGAATCTCAATGTGCGCCGTTTCGGTAAGTGTTTTAACTACCGCTCTGTCGCCCAATGCCTTGCCTACAGCCTCGTGAAGAGCCTCTGCACTATGCTCCGGCTTCCTGCTTAGTTGCAACAGAAAGTCTCCCTAAACTGTCTTCCTAATTCCCTGAACATCACCGCTCTGATGTTTTAAATTTGGGTCACTCTTAACTACGCGGAGCATGTCCGCATAGCTGCACCCGCCTACGCCAGAGATCGCAATTGCGTCAGTTCTGAGCCGCTTTTGTATGGGCTTGCGACCCTTGACGACCGTCCAGCTACTCTTGTTAGTCTGTGAGTCTGCTTGTTTTGCATTTCTAGCGGCAGCACCAAGTGCTATTGGCTCTACCGTTACGCTTCTGTTGGGCCTCGACTTTTTTGAAGGAGTTTTCCTCACTTCGGCGGTTACTTCCCTTGGCCGCTTGGGGGTATTGCTACCTGTTTAAGCACTAATGCTCACTTTTTGGACTTTCTCCACTGCTTTCTTGGGCGGCGTGGTCTGCACCTCACAGTTTTTAACTGTTCGGTCGCAAAACTTTTCGGCCGCCTTGTGAAGATTGACCAGTTTGGTCAACTCCTCTCTCATTAGGGCATTTATATGCCGCTGACCACCAAATAACGCAGACAAGCCCTCGAAGGTAACTCCTATTTGAGCTAACGCTTCCTTTAAGGACTTCGGTGCCTGGCAAACAGCCACTGGGGACTGACTCGGTGCTACCGGCTGCGGCAACGCCCTCAGTTGTTGCTGCGGTGACCGCTGCAGCGAAGAGCGGCGCGCGAAAGCTTGCAGCTCATCCTCCATCATGGCCTCCATACCTGCTCCGACTAATGTAAATGTGTGTGTGTATGGTCATACGGAAATAATATTCGCTATGCACATCAACACTTTCATACCCTTTCCACAAATAATCATAAAAATGCTAACATTTTGCATGAGCATGGCAAAGCAGAATTCGGTATACTCTTCGCTCAGAAGGGAACCAATGGGATCGCGACTCGCGAGTCGAGAAGAAATTTCAATTTTTCTGTTATCATTTGTTCTTTAATATTTAGTACCTGATTTGATACTATATGCAAAAATGGGACAAGTTGTTCAAATGCTTGCGCAAATTCAGGTCACATATAACACTTTTAAAGAAATGCCTAGATATACAGGTAAAATTGACCCTTTTATCCTATATAAAGTAGGGGGAAGTGCACTTGTCACTTTAGTTGACAATCAACTTCTGAACCGAACGGTGTTTTTCTTATGCGCGAAACATGCAAATGCCCCAGGCAGAGTATTCATTCAAATGCCTATATAAGTGATACTCGGGGATTGTGATTATCTCATCACAAACGTACAAATATGTATGTGTGTGTAGACTCACATCAGCTACCACACAGCAATCGCTGGGAAATTAGAATTGCTACATGCAGCAAGTGTACCGTACACAGGCACATAAATGCTTACATATATAGCAAGGAAGTGTAAATGTGTTTTTTGTATTCGTTTATTAACAAAAAGAAAGTATATATAATATTAGATTTCTTAGGTGAGGCGACTAAAGATAGCGCAAGATGCTTACGGGACGGCCGTGAAGCATTGCTTCGCAAGCGCTTTGCACTATCTTAGGCTGGGACACCCCGACTCCTTATCCGCTCAACTCTGCGGAGCTCCGTCATAATTGTGGCCGCGAAGGTGCTTGTAAGATTCCAAGCTGCCTCCGATTCCAGCATGGCGTTGACTATATTGTCCGCTCTAATGGAGCGGCCCACAGCCTCCTCCAGACAACGCCTCTCCTCTTGGAAGCGTCCGCACTCGAATAAGACGTGTTTGGCGTCTTCCACCAGTTCTCGTCTGCACCAGGAGCATTCGTCCGTGACCTCGTAGCCAAAGCGCTTCAAGTAGCTCCGAAAGCATCCATGTCCCGAGAGAATCTGTGTAAGATAAAAATTAACCTCACCGTGCTTTCGGTTTATCCATGGTGCAAGCTCAGGGATGAGCGTGTGCGTCCAGCACCCTTTTGTTGAGGTATTCCATCGTCTTTGCCATCGCGCAATGCTGTCCGCCCTGATAGCGTCGCGCCGTATAGGCTCGTGCGTGTTCCGCTCCACGGCTTCGGCGACCAATTCCTCCAGTGGCACCATACCGGCAATAACAAGTGCCGCGTCATCGGAGACTGTCCTAAAAGCGCAGATGACTCTGATTGCGCTCAGTCTGTAGGTGGCACAAATGCCTCGGCTATAGTGTTTCGTTTTTGTTACTGAATTGCAGTTTGGTGCAGTGAAGCAATTTCATTTTTGCTTTAGCGTCTCTTGTTGTTTTTCGCGCTCCCCATCTCTTCTTATTTTTACACTTGACTGTGTAAGTGTATGCCTAATTGCTCTCGCTTACTTGGGTAAGTTTTGCTGTCAAGTTTAAACTGCTGCTCTTTCGTACGGTTTATTTTTGTTTTTGCTTTTGCGCTTTAGCTATTGTTTGTTGTTGTGACTAGCTCTCGCAACATTATCACTATTTGTTTTTTTCAAACTGATTTCTTTTGAATCCCAATTGCGAATATGAGCTGCTGCAAAAAAGCTTGCACTGTTATACAAGCAGCTGATTCGGCACAGGCCCAATTTATTAATTGTTGGCTTTGTGAAAATCTTATGCACACTAGATGTGCTGGACTTACTGGGCGAGACTACGATAAGATTATGTCCACTGCTAAAATTGGTATTGGTGGCTTACGTTGGTCTTGTCCGACATGCTTGGAAAAACAAATTAATTTTTCGAAGATGTATAATGCTGTGAGGGTTCAATTTTTTAAATTGAATAAAATTTCTAAGCAGCTATCCAGTGACCTGGTAGCTGCTGAAGATTTATTAGTCAATTTTAACTTTGATGAACCTCAATCTGAAGCTGAGTGTCCCTCTTTGTTAGTACCTCCTCCTGTACTAACATCGTCCCCCAACTCGCTTGCTCCTCCCTCACCTTGTGTTTCTGTTCTGTCTTCATCCCCTCGCTCGATTTGTGTTCCCTCGCCTGGTCCGGAGGCTACTGCCTTAACAGTTGATGGAGTTTCTGAATCTCTTGTCCCTGTTCAAAACTTGGATCCTCTTCCAAGTGTTGTTCATACAGAGAATGGTAATACGGTAACCAATTCGAATATTACTGTTCCCACTTTATGAGTTGTAGCTCCTCGAAAGCAAGTTTTTTTATCTAGGCTTTCGGCGGATACAACATGTGAAGCAATACCTTCATACATTTGCTCTAAGGCCTCTATGAATGTTTCGATTTCCATATCGAAGTTTAATTTCTCGACTCCTCGTGAAATTTCTTCGTTTAAGTTGTGAATATTTCACAACTATATGTGATCCCAAATTTTGGCCTCCACATATGGTTGTGCATGAATTCAAACCGAAGAATCGTAATAGATCAACTCCTGTAGCGTTGAATATACCTTCGGTGCAATCTTCATAAAAAACTGCACCAAAAAACTAAGAAATAAATTAGACTTTTCTCAATTGTCCCTAATCTACCAAAATATTCGGGGTATAAACTCTAAGCTTAAAAGCATATTCCTTAATAGTTTCAGTTCTTCATTTGATCTCATCGCTTTAACAGAAACGTGGTTAAGTCATAGTATTCATAATAGTGAAATTCTGTCTAGTAATTACACTATTTATAGACTTGATCGCTTAAACCGTAGAGGAGGTGGAGTTTTAATCGCTGTTAAGTCCAGTATCCTCTCGGAATTGTTTACATTTTCCTCCCTTCATGATGTGGAGATTATTGGTGTTAAATTAACTCTCCCATCGTGTTCATTATTTATTACATTTTCATATATTCCTCCTTCTTCTGATTTACAAGTTTATGAGCATCACATAACTTGTATTAAAGAAATTTATGGACATACCAATGATAATGACTTGTTTCTTGTGTTGGGTGATTTTAATATTCCCAATACTTCATGGTCTTTACCTTGTAATGTAAACTACCTTATTCCGACACTTGATCACTATTTTTTTTTATGAATTGTTCAACCTGTCCTTGCTTCAGATGAACTCTATTTCTAATCATCAGAATCGCTCGCTTGATCTTGTGTTCACAAATAATGATTCCATCATTAATGTATCGAGATCAAACCCTTTTTGTTTACCAGAGGATATTTATCATCCCACTTTAGAGGTTTCTTTATCTGTTAGGAATCCATTACCTGTATCAGAAGCACCTTCCAATCGTAGACGTTGCTTTCGCAAATGCAATTTTGTCTTGCTAAACGAATTGATTAGTTCAGCTGACTGGTCCCATTTATATGAGTCGGTTGATGTTAATCTAGCAACATCCCTTTTCTACTCAACTCTAGATTCTATTATTGATGTATGTGTTCCCCTCAGTAGTAATTCGCCTGTTCTGAATAAGCCGCCCTGGTTTTCTAAGACGCTTTCTAATTTAAGAAATATTAAATCAAAATATTTAAAAAATTTTAAAAAGTCTGGTTCGGTTGTTGATTGGGCTAAATATTCTATAGCCAAGTCTAACTTTAATATCTTAAATTCTCGCTGCTATGAGAATTATCTTGTAAGTGTCAAACGCCAGTTTTCTCGTGATCCGAAACAATTTTACACTTTTGTAAATTCTAAGCGTAAATCTTCTGGTTTGCCAACCTCATTTTTCTTTGCTTTGGAAAAATCTTGCGAAGATCAAGAGTCTTCTGATCTTTTTACAAAATTTTTCCAATCAACTTATTCTTCCGTTGAATTAATTTCTCAAACACATATTTACTTTACATATTTACTTCCCTAGTAAACGACAGTTTTTCGAATAGAATGCAAACTGATGTTATTTATACTGACTTCAGTAAAGCATTTGATTCAGTTCACCATCACTTGTTAATTTTAAAGTTGGATCGCTTAGGATTTTCCCCTAAACTTTTATCGTGGATTTCATCCTACTTAAAGGATAGAACTCAGAGAGTTTTGCTGAGATCATCAATTTCTAAACTAATCTATGTTAATTCGGGTGTTCCTCAGGGTAGTCATTTAGGACCTTTACTCTTTTCTCTTTTTATAAATGAATGTATTTCTCATTCAACTATGTTTATGTATGCAGACGATGTAAAACTTTGCCTCTCATATTATAGTCTACTTGAGCATGCACACCTTCAAGATGACCTAAGTGCATTTCAACGTTGGTGTGAGGTTAATCAATTGCACTTAAATTACTCTAAGTGTATGACTATGACCTTCTGTCGAACTACTCCACACATTGTTGACTATAATATTAATAATATTTCCTTAAAACGCATTTTTACCGTCAAAGATCTTGGAGTTCTCTTTGACACTAAACTTAATTTCAATCTGCATATTTCCACCATCACAAATGAAGCTAAATGTGTACTTGGCTTTATTAAACGATGGTCTAAGGAATGATCTTTAAATTCCATTTTTTATTACGAAGCATTTATTTATTTCACTTGTGCGCCCTATCTTAGAATATTGTTCAGTTATTTGGTCTCCGCAATATAAACTATATCAGGATCGCATTGAATCGGTCCAGAAATAGTTTCCACTTTTTGCTTTAAGAGATCTAAATTGGGACAACAATTTGCGTTTACCTTCCTATTATAGTAGGCTTCTACTTATTGACCTGCCATCATTAGTTAATCGTAGGACAATTTTAGGTATTACATTCCTACACAACTTAATCATTGGTAACATTAACTCGCCCAGCTTGTTAATGCGGCTCCATTTTTCTGTTCCTTCCCGATTTACTAGGAACTATCGCCCCTTACAATTACCACAGTGCACCACAGATTATTCATTACATTACGCTTTTCATGTCTTATGTGTTAATTATAATAAATATTATCACGTATTTTCCTCAGAACTCTCTCTTCCTCTAATAAAATCATTGCTTTCAGCTCATCTTAAAGTAGTTACTCGAAATGCCCTGATTTGAGTTTGGATGCTGCTGACTTTTATATTTTCTATTCATATCTTTATTTTCTTTCTTCATCTCTAATTTTGTATTTTTATTAATTTTCTTTTCTCACTAATAATTTTTATTTTAAGAATTATTATAAATTGTTAGGTTAATATCATATCAGAGAACCTATAACTCTAATTTAAGTTTTCAATTAACACATTCTATTTTGCTTAGTTTCAATAGTATCACTGACCATTTTTGGCTGTGAATTGGGGCGTAGCTGGCCGGTCTGGCAAATAAAACACCTCCATCGGGTTGGTGACACTATTGTTATTTTAAATGTTTTGTACTTCTGTTTAGGCTTTATGTTTATATAATTTTAATTTTCTTTAGTTTGACTCACGATTTGTCAACATATTACAAATAAATAAATAAATATCCTCAGTATCTTTAAGCTCCTTTCCTATGGTGACGACTGCTACATCATCAGCAAAGCCAATGGTGTGCGCACCTGCTGGTAGTTCCAAGCGCAGTACGTTGTCGTACATAATATTCCATAGGAGAGGCCCCAGCACTGAACCTTGGGGGACTCCAGCTGACACTATATGAGTTTGGGGACCCTCACTCGTATTGTATATTAGTGTTCTTCCTCTGAAGTAGCTCCTCATTATCTCTTTTAGATATTTAGGGATATTATATTGTGACATCGCATCCAGTATCAAATCCCAACTAGCTGTGTTGAAGGCATTCTTCACATCAAGAGTCGCAATGATGCAGTAGTGCTTCGTCCCGTCCTTCCATCTGGTGCCTTGGATGGCGGAAGCTGCCAGGCCGACAACTTTATCAAGCGCATCTGCTGTTGAACGGGCCTTCCGGAAACCAAATTGGTTAGGTGAAAGGCCTCCGGCGCTATCAATGGCACTCTCCAGCCTAGAGCAAATCAGTTTCTCGAACACCTTTCCCATGGTGTCTAAGAGACAGATTGGTCTATATGAAGATGGCTCATCCGGTGGTTTGTCAGCCTTAGGTAGCAATACCAAGTTCTGGATTTTCCAGATTGCGGGGAACGTCTCTATACATTCGTTGTATAATTCCGCGAACGCGATTGGGTGCAAGCCGAGGGCTAGCTTTAGCGCACGATTTGGGACCCCGTCTGGCCCTGGGCTGAGTTAAGTCTAAGATCTCTCCTCGTCCGTAACTAAGTCAATGTGAGTGCTCGTTGAGCCCTGCTCGGCAGACATGGTCTCAGGGGCATGAATGGAGCTTAGTCTTTCTGGAAAGAGTGTTTCCACAATCGATTTAAGCTCGAGACGATCCATAGGCTGCATATTACCTGCGGATAGTCTTTTAAGCACTATCTTATATGCCCTGCCCCAAGGGTCATATTCGGCTGAGTCGCACAATTCTAAGAAGCATTCTCTTTTGCTTGCCCGAATGGCCTTCTTCAACTGTTCTAGCCGCCTGGTATGCTATTTGCTTTTCTACATATGTGGTCCTACCACGGGCGCGTTGGTAGCTTCTTCTCGCCTGGATGCATTTGCGTCGAATGTCTATTTGTGCATTCCACCAATACATAGGCGTTTGTTGTCGCATGAACCGCTTGCGGCGTAGCATGCTACTACTGCAGGCACTCTGAATTTGGGCTACCATTTGGCATGCTCTGGCCTCAGCATTTCCAGATGTGCCCAGCGACTGAATGGCCTCTGAAAAGGCCAAGGGATTGAAAGTATCCAGCTGATACGATTCTCTCCAAAAGTTTGGCGCCCTGGCAAGTGGCTCTCCTATTGTGAACAGAAGTGCCGTATGATCGCTGCCCGTATAACTATCGCAATGACTCCATGTTGCTTCCCGAAAAAGGGATGAAGTGACAAAAGTAATGTCAATTACAGATCCGTATCCAGCCCTACTGAAGGTGTACTCTTGGCCAGTATTGAGCAGTGCAACATCTAATGTCGCGAAGATCTCCAGAAAGATACGGCCTCTGGTATTAGTTGTGTGGCTACCCCATTCTAACGCCCATGAATTGAAGTCGCCTGCTATAATGGCCTTCCGACCCCTAGGATCCACGGCAAGCTCATCGAGCGTCGCTGTGAAATCGCTGAGCTGCATGCTGGGGGCCAGGTAGCAACTGTATAGCCATAAGTTACCGTATCGGCCGCGTACGAGTCCATTGAATGGCTTAACATCTGAAAGTACATTCGTTGAACCGCCACATGTCCGTAGCGCTGCTTTGCCAGTACTGTCTGTTGCCCACGTTCTGGGACAGCTGGTCTTACAGTGATGGGGTTCACTGAGAAAGGCTACGTCTATAAATTTTTCTCTTACAGTCTGCTCTAGTAGAACTTGCGCAGCTATACAATGATTTAAGTTAAGCTGAAGAAACCTTAACATTTCATTTTACGCGCAGCTTCACGGTAGGATGGGCACTTAAAGCTGCCTGCTGAATGGTCCGTCTGCTTTTCGCCTTTACGGACACAGAGGCTACATTTGGGCGGCTTGGTGCATGCTTTTGCACTGTGACCCATCTCGCCACACCTGAAACAGGCACCCTTCAGGTCACAGTCGCTAGCACAGTTAGCGGCTATATGACCGTAGTCGAGGCACTTGAAACAGCGTTTAGGCTGGTCCACGGCTCGGATACGGCATACTACCCATCCTATCCTAATTTTGGACAGCACGAGCAGAGTTTTGGCTTTCCCAACTGGGAGAGCAACTGTAGCTCTTTGCTGTCCACTGTAAGCTGACCGAAGCGATTTAATAACCGCAATGGGGAGTGAGCTATCTTTATACTCCACCCTAATTGCCTCTAGTATCTCCTCTTTGCTCGCTAGTTCATCAAGATCACGAATCTCAATGTGCGCCGTTTCGGTAAGTGTTTTAACTACCGCTCTGTCGCCCAATGCCTTGCCTACAGCCTCGTGAAGAGCCTCTGCACTATGCTCCGGCTTCCTGCTTAGTTGCAACAGGAGGTCCCCCTTAGCTGTCTTCCTGATCCCCTGAACATCGCCGCTCAGATGTTTTAAATTTGGGTCACTCTTAACTACGCGAAGCATGTCCGCATAGCTGCACCCGCGTACGCCAGAGATCGCAATTGCATCAGTTCTGGGCCGCTTTTGTATGGGCTTGCGACCCTTGACGACCGTCCAGCTACTCTTGCTAATCTGTGGGTCTGCTTGATTTGCATTCCTAGCTGCAGCACCTATTGCTATTGGTTCTACCGTTACGCTCCTGTTGGGCCTCGACTTTTTTGAAGGAGTTTTCCTCACTTCGGCGGCTACTTCCCTTGGCCGCTTGGGGGTATTGCTACCCGTTTGAGCACTAATGCTCACTTTTTGGACTTTCTCCACTGCTTTCTTGGGCGGCGTGGTCTGCACCTCGCAGTTTTTAACTGTGCGGTCGCAGAACCATTCGGCCGCCTTGTGAAGATTGACCAGTTTGGTCAACTCCTCTCTCATTAGGGCATTTATATGCCGCTTATATAACGCTTCCTTTAAGGACTTCGGTGCCTGGCAAACAGCCACCGGGGGCTGACTCAGTGCTACCGGCTGCGGCAACGCCCTCAGCTGTTGCTGCGGTGACCGCTGCAGCGAAGAGCGGCGCGCGAAAGCTTGCAGCACATATGAATGTGTGTGCGTATGCAAGTTCACAGCAGCTACCCAACCGAACGAACATCAACTGCTGTTGGGGGTTCTAAAAGTGCTCTACAGGCGGCAGCAAGAATATTGCGCACAAGCACATAAATGCCTACACATATAGCGAGGAAGTGTAAATGTGTGTGTGTATGCAAGCTCACATCGCTACCCAACCGAACGAACATCAACTGCTGGGGGTTCTAATAGTGCTACAGGCAGCAAGAATATCTATCGCACTCAAGCACATAAATGCTTACACATATAGTGAGGAAGTGTAAATGCGTGTGTGTGTATGGTCATAGGGAAATAATATTCGTTATGCACATCAACACTTTCATACCCTTTCCACAAATAATCATAAAAACGCTAACATTTTGCATGAGCATGGCAAAGCAGTTTAAGAATTCGGTATACTCTTCGCTCAGAAGGGAATGGGAATGGGATCTCGACTCGCGAGTCGAGAAGAAATTTCAATTTTTGTGGGCTGCTTGCTGTTTATGCCAGCATACATATATTTTTGTGAGAAGAGACCAGAGAGTAAAAGCATGGGGCAGAAAGAGAAAGAGCGGCACATGTCAGGCATTTTTGGAAAATCGACCGTCACCGTCGAGCGCTCGAAGCGGAATGATTTTGCCATCAGCAATTTTTTCTCCCGACCCTAAAAGTAAAAACCCGAGCAAATACGAAGTTGAGGGGGTTCTAATGTAAAAAAATAAGTGTGCACATTAGCTTGTTCCAGTTGTCCAGTCTATGTGTTGTATGGTTAGTGCTATTATGAATCGAATTAATTTGACACTGGTGGCCGGCGCTGTCTTCGTTGTTTTGATTTATTTGTTTTCTTTTTTTTTTTTTTTGTACTCGCTCAGCGGTCCGCTGGGGTTTTTTTTTTTTTTTTTTTTGTTTTTTTTTCTGTTTTGTTTTACACTTCTTGTGTTTCACTCGCTCAGCGGTCCGCTGGGGTGTTTTCTTTTTCTTGTTTTTCACTTATTGTTTTTTGTTCAGCTAGCTAATGCTGCTTTTATATTTTCGTTATTGTTGTTTTTTATTACTTTATTCACAGTGGCTCCTGGCGTTGGCCGAGGAGTTGCACAGATCACAAATGTTACGTTTTATTTTATTTTGTTTTTGTCTATGACTCCTGGCGTTTGCTCAAGGAGTTGCACAGATCACAAATGTTAAGTGTTATTTTATTTTCTTTTTGTCTATGACTCCTGGCGTTTGCTCAAGGAGTTGCACAGATCACAAAAGTTAAGTTTTATTTTATTTTGTTTTTGTCTATGACTCCTGGCGTTTGCTCAAGGATAAGGTAACAAATGTTACCGGCGTGTACGTTCACTTGCCGTTGGGCGCCAATTATAATAAGACGGGTTATTAAGCAAAGACATTTTATTTATTTATCAAATACAATCTTTTTATTAGCTCGTGTGAGCATTCTGCCAGAAGATTACAAACTAAAACTTTATAAACCAAAACGGCGACTGCAAGCCATCGCTGCCGGCGGCCGGGCCGACAGAACGCTGAGCTTGTAACTTCTGCGGACGATCACCCCGCTGTTGCGTGGTGGTGTCCAATTTCGCCTGCAACTCTGTTGCAACGGCATCCGGTGAAGATATTGCTGACTCGCTGTCAGCATTATTTGATCGGCGCGTGTTAACTTAAACATGTTCCAAGAATTGCGATTGTATTGTTTTGTTTTGTCACAAGCTGCTGATCAGCTGGTCAGCTGATCAGCTGTGAATTTATTTAGGTTTAGCTAACGATTACATGTTGTTTTCAAAAGACCTGGGTTCGAATCCCTCTAGAACCTTTTTATTCATTAATCGAAAACTTATAAATTTTATTTTTTAAATTCATTAATATTTATATATTTATGTTAAAATGCTTTCTGTCATCTTAGCAATTACTACTAAGCTATTATATGCATGAATTATGGAATTGCCAAAACAAACTTCTTTGCCGATTTGCCCCGTCCCCAGTGGGCGTAGACGCATAATTATTGGCCAGTTTTTAGAAAGAGCCGAGGCTAACATGACTGGAAAATTTGGTTGCTTACATTCCAAAAATGCGAAAATGACAGGGTATTTTTCGATATGCCACACCCCCAAACAGGCAGAAAAATGATTTGAGTCATCGATAGAGGAGGACATTAGTAACTCAACCATCCAAATATCAAGCGTCTAGCTCTAAAACTGTAGGAGATATAAACGTTTGCGTTTTGCCATGCCCCCTGTGGGCGTAGATATATCTACCATAGCTTATTGTCAACCCGAGTATACATGCAAAATTTTAAGTCTCTAGTGCCAATAATGTTCAAAATATAGCACAATTTCAAAAATCACAATATATTCAGGTCCGATTTGCCACGCCGCCAATGGGCGTAGACATATAACTTTTTGATCGATCTTATTAGAATCATAACATTAACTCGCATGCAAAATTTCAGCTTTCTAGCTTTATCTGTGTAGGAGATACGTATTTCCCGATTTGCCACGCCCCCAATGGGCGTAGATATATCCGCCATAGCTTTTTGAACTTGGGTTGTCACCCCGAGTATACATTCCGAATTGCAACTCTGTATCTCATCATCTAGTATGATTACTGGCCTATGGGCGCAAGAGTTTTCCGATTTGCCACGCCCCTAGTGGGCGGATCTGGAAAATTTTTACACTTCATAATTCGGGAGCATATATGAGTATATGTTTAAAATTTCAAGTCTCTAGCTCTAATAGCGCCGAAAAATATTGCGTTCATACGGACAGACGAACGGACAGCAAGACGGACATTCCACAAACCCAATATAATTTTTCCCTTTGGGAACAAAGTATAAAAAACTTTGACAAAAAAAAAAAACAACAATTAACATAATTATAGACCTAGAGAAGACCATACTTACCAACTACATTCCCTAAGCTTACAAGAACACTATAATAATCCCAATAAAGAAACCCAAATCTGACAAAACTTCACTAAACGTATACCGACCCATATCCCCCAACCCTATCCTAAACAAAATAATAGCAAAGCGACTGTAGTGGTTTGTCTCCAATGATAAACTCATCCATAAAAGTCAAACTGCTTTTAAGAAGGGGAAATCTGTTATGGACAGCCTACTTTTAGTAGACCATCTACTAGGGAGAAGCATCTCCAGAAAAACCACACTTCAATAGGAATTTACTCAATACTCGACCAACAGAAAGGAAAACTGGACTAAAAATACTCCACTACATAAAAAAACTTCATGACCAACCGAAAAATAACAGTACGCATTAACGCAGTCTTCTCTTCCTTCCACCCCATTCATAACGGTATTCCCGAGGGATCACCGCTCTCGGTTGTTCTATTTATAATAGCCTACAACAAACTCATCGAAATGCTCACCCAACACTCAAACACCGTATGCAGTCGATTTCAACGTCATATTTAACCTAAAAACAGAAACAACGTAAATTTGATCCTAGTCCCCATCCTTAACACAATAACAAACAAGGGCGATTACTCAGGCGCATGCAAGCACATGCATGTTTGCAAAAAAACACAATTGAAACTGCAACCTAACCACAGGACAAATAGAAATAAAAAATGAGACATCAATAAAAATACCAAAAAATACATACTTGGACAGCAAATACAGGTGGAAATCCCATATAGAGCAGTTCAAATATAGTCTCCAACAAGCAACCAACATAATTAATGCCTTTCAAGCCCAAAATTCATCTGCAATACATCCACAATAATAGGCATAAACAAATCAATTGTAGTCGCAAAAGCAGACTACGGACCCCCGATATACGGAAACTGCAGAAAATCAACCCTACGCTCCATCAAATCTGCAATTAACAAAGGTTTTAGAATCGCTCTCGGAGCATTCAAAACAACTCCCACCCAAAACATTCTCTATAAAGCACGTTCTGAAACAGTAGAGGACAGAAGAGAACTCCTAACGGCCAACCTAACCAAATCCCTGATCACAGCAAAAAACTCCCCCATCACTAGAATTCTTAAAGCATACTAACCACCAAAACGACCTGAAAACAGGTCTACAATAGACCACAGAATAAAATTCTGCGAAATCCACAGCCTACCCTTCCAGCCTAAAACCCCACGTCCCCAATCCACACCACCCTGGAACACAAACATATTAAATATTGACACTACACTAAGAAAATTTAGGAAAGAAAACACACACCCAGAAACATACCGGGCCAAATTCAACTTAAAGAAAACTGAAGACACCAACAAATACACTTACATATACACAGACGGATCCCAAACCCATTCATATACGAAACAACACACATAAAATCGAGTCTTCTGCCCCACTACTCATCGGTGTTTTCTGCCGAAATCATAGCAATTGCGGAAACCCTAAATATTTTCAAATATATTAGGGATAAATATTGCATATGCTCGGACTCTTTATCCATAGACGCAACAGCCAACACAAACAATAGCGAATATTTCAGCACAATTATACGCAACACCCTAGAACAAACATTCCCAAAATTTAAACAACTATGGGTACCCGGACACGTAGGGATAGCGAGGAACGAACAGACAGACACCCGCCCTGACAACACAAGACAACTACAACATAAAAGACATACAATAAATAATAAAAAACATTCCAATCAAAAATAGAAAATAACCTAACAGAAACCTCATCCTGGTATAAAAACACAAATCACAAGAAATACAACAGCTCTTTAAAAAAATCAACTTTCCCTGACATGTGAAGACCAAGTCAAAATAACGAGACTCAAACTCGGACACACAAAAATCACCCACAAATGCTACATTGATCACACCCTAGGACCAGTCTCCACTGCAACCAACACATCTCAATAGAACACATACTTGCCACCTGTAACTCTTTCAAAACACATAGACAAGCAATTTTCCAAAACACCAACCCATTAGAAAGCCTTACCAACCCCACAACATTAAACACTATAATAAAAATCCTACAATACCTAAAAACCAATAACCTCTACTTTAACAAATAAAGCAAGCATCCAACATACACATACAATACTCAAACCCGGTATATACATAAGTATATATGTAAAATAAGTAAATATCCTTAGTCTAGCACGAGCTGAAGGCCATAGTTACAATAGCCTTAAGACCTAAGATACGCTAGCATATATTTTTAATTATAAGCTAGATCTAAATAAATAAATAAAAAATAAATGTTAATTTCTTATTTTCTGTTTAATTCTTTTTCTTTTCTTGGTTGATGTTTTTATTGATTCTTATCGGTGTGTTTGATTCTTATTCTTTCTTGAAAATTTTTTCTTATATGATACGCTTAAAGTATAATTCACATCGTTTACTCCCACGATGATGGTCCGGATTTGTCCTTGTTCCTCAGATTCCGATATTACTGGAGCTCTGCTACTGCAGATCCTACGACGCACAGTTACTACGCGGTACCCTACGGGCGGGCACTTATACGGTGCAACAATGTTATTTTTTCTTCCGGAGAACACTTGCGTCTCGAACGCGTTGAAATTGCGGATTAGCCACTCGTACTATTCACTGCAATGTCCCCTTTCGGACCACGACCGTTTAAGTTCTTTCGCTGAAGATCATTGTGTCTCGTCTTTCCCTGTGACTGTTTCAGCAACTAACAGTCGCGGATATCGTTTTGTGCACTTTCCATCAGCCATGCAAGGCGATAAACCGCACGGTCCATGGACCGCCTGTTTCGTCACTATGTCGTGTAGATGGGGATCAGTGACTGGATCAGGATTTCTGCTGATATGATGTCATCCATCAGCCATGCAAGGCGATAAACCGCACGGTCCATGGACCGCCTGTTTCGTCACAATGTCGTGTAGATGGGGATCAGTGACTGGATCAGGATTTCTGCTGATATGATGTCATCTACTTCATTTGAATGTAATTTGTTCAACAACCAAATTAGGATCTGAGCATGCGGTAGTCCACGCTTCTGCCATTCCACCGAGTACATATAACAACGTGTGTCACCAAAAACTCGATACTTATGTGTTGCAAATGATTGTGTTGGTGTGATTGATTGGTTTGAGTCAGTAACTGCGGAAGCAATTATTGTATTCAAGGATGCATTGAAGAAAATGGTTGAAATCGGGATCAGTTCCTTCGATCAATGGTTTCAGTGGCTGTGGTGGTGTAAGTAATGGATCCAGTTTGACTTTTCCTCTTGTGCAACACAATCCAGCCGTTTCTCTTTTGAACTTAAAGGCATTGCAATATCGGCATATAGTTGTCATTGCTCCAATTTATAACTTGTCATCATCACTGTGGTTCGCAGTGGAATCATATTGGAATGCCAAGCGATTGTATGATGCCAATGATCTTCGTGTGCTCACGCGTTGTCTCAATCGGTCACTTTTTATACCCTGAACCCATTGAAAATGGGAAATCAGGGTATAATGGTTTTGTTAAAAGTATGTAACAGGCAGAAGGAGGCGTGGCAGACCCCATAAATTATATATATTCTTGATCAGGGTGTCGAGAAAAGTTGATATAGCCATGTCCGTCCGTCTGTCCGTCTGTCCGTATGTTTGAACGCGTCGATTTCCGAAGATACAAAAGCTAGAGAGTTCATTCTTTTTGTGTTAGGTCCGTATATTGCACGCGCAGTACGAGTTTGTTTCAGAAATTCGATAACTTGTATATTTGCAAGGTTATCGATAACTGAAATTATCGGGAACCAGTTATAAAATTCTAGCTAATTCACCTTTAGAGTTAGAGTCTCCAAGTCTTCTGCATATATATAGATACCAATTTAATACAATTTCGGTTTTTGTCAGATTTTGGATTCCGGTCCCCAATTCGCCCCCACACCCCCAAATGTGTAAAAAATGCATTTCAAATACTAGAGACATACAGTTTGGTTTGGCATATAGATATGAATATCATAATCTTAATCTGAACATATCAATACGATTGTCCATCTAGAAACAGAATTATAAGTTTATAAAGTTTTCTCATCAAAACCCATGTGGCGCAGCAAGCAAGGCAGCGACAAAGCAACACGCATTGCGGGCGCACATACATACATACATATGTATGTATGTATGTATATGTGTACAATCGCAGATCAGCGTGTGGCTGCAATCGTACATACATACATATGTATTTGTGCATGTAAAGCTAATTGTAAAAGAGTTATGATTTCTAAAAAAAAACCTAAAATGTCAAATAGAATATGTAGATCATATGCTGAAACTCTCATTACATTCCATTATATATTTTAAAAATTTTAAAACAACAATGGAAATGCAAGCAACGTTGAGCAATGCAAATCAATTTTCGTATGTGTCTGCACAAAAATCTTGGGCCGTTTTCTATGTTGCTATGCGTGCATATTCTAAGCATCACAATTGTTTTTGAATTGCGTTAGAATTGTCTTTGAATTGTATTTGAATTGTATTTGTATTTTCAGTCACTGCTTTAGTTTTTTTTTCGTATATGGCGAATTTCATTCGTTTTCGCTACTCTGCTGTTAGGGAGAGCCGTGGTGCAGATGGCTAGGCAGATGCAACGAATGTTGGGGTGTCGCAGGTTCTAGGTTCGCCTGAGCCCTTTATAATTTCCTATTATTATTTTTAATTTCTTTTTTTTTTACTATTTATTCTTTTGTGTTTGATACCTTTGAAAGTCAGTTGGTAGTTTAACTAATTGTGAATAAGTGTTTTTTTTATACCCTGAACCCATTGAAAATGGGAAATCAGGGTATAATGGTTTTGTTAAAAGTATGTAACAGGCAGAAGGAGGCGTGGCAGACCCCATAAAGTATATATATTCTTGATCAGGGTGACGAGAAAAGTTGATATAGCCATGTCCGTCTGTCCGTCTGTCCGTCTGTCCGTCTGTCCGTATGTTTGAACGCGTCGATTTCCGAAGATACAAAAGCTAGAGAGTTCATTCTTTTTGTGTTAGGTCCGTATATTGAGCGCGCAGTACGAGTTTGTTTCAGAAATTCGATAACTTGTATATTTGCTAAGTTATCGATAACTGAAATTATCGGGAACCTTTAGAGTTAGAGTCTCCAAGTCTTCTGCATATATATAGATACTAATTTAATACAATTTCGGTTTTTGTCAGATTTTGGATTCCGGTCCCCAATTCGCCCCACCACCCCCAAATGTGTAAAAAATGCATTTCAAATACTAGAGACATACAATTTGGTTTGGCATAAAGATATGAATATCATAATCTTAATCTGAACATATCAATACGATTGTCCATCTAGAAACAGAATTATTAGTCTATAAAGTTTTCTCATCAAAACCCATGTGGCGCAGCAAGCAAGGCAGCGACACAGCAAGACGCATTGCGGGCGCACATACATACATACATACATATGTATGAATGTATGTATGTATATGTGTGCAAGCGTAGATCAGCGTGTGGCTGTACATATGTATGTACATATGTACATATTTGGGCATGTAAAGCTAATTGTAAAAGAGTTATGATTTCTAAAAAAAAACCTAAAATGTTAAATAGAATATGTAGATCATATGCTGAAACTCTCATTACATTCCATTATATATTTTAAAAATTTTAAAACAACAATGGAAATGCAAGCAACGTTGAGCAATGCAAATCAATTTTCGTATGCGTGTGCACATATACACACAAAAAATCTTGGGCCGTTTTCTATGTTGCTATGCGTGCAAATTCTAAGAATCACAATTGTTTTTGAATTGTATTTGTATTTTCAGCCACTGCTTTAGTGTTTCTTTCGTATATGGCGAATTTCATTCGTTTTCGCTACTCTGACGTTTAAGTGAGCCGTGGTGTAGATGGCTAGGCAGATCTAACGAATGTTAGGATGTCGCAGGTTCTAGCCTCGCCTAAGCCCTTCATAATTTCTTATTTTTAATTTTTTTTTTTTTTTATTTTTTTCTTTTTTATTATTATTGTATTTGATATCTTTGAAAGTCAGTTGGTAGTTTAACTAATTGTGAATAAGTGGGGTTTTTTTTAATTTCAAATATTTAATAGCATCATTTCTGAAAGTGTTTTTGTTTCAATTATATTTTATTCCGTTAAGTCAACAGAAAATAATGAACAAAAAAAAAGTCTGCCCAAATAACAAAAGCACGTGACATCTGCGGTTTTCCTATATGTATGCCCACATGTACATTCAAAACTAGTGTAGCATGGTCTAAAAATTTTAACTTGCTAGATGGCGCTTTAGCAGTGAACTTATTTACTATGGCTATTACAGCTTCGAGTGGCACTGATATATTTCTTTTACAATTATGAAGTGCCTCTGTTAATTAAGGTGATGCGTGTTAATCGAGGAACGTCTATTTGTTGGGTCTATTTTTAATGATATTTAATAATATAAAATTTTTCGAATTTCAACTAATATAAGCGCCATCTATTATTATTTTTTTGGCAATGCATACACACATATGTATGTATATATACATGTACATATGGGTGATTCTCCAGAAAAGTCAACTTTTTGTCACGTTCGACACTGGTTTTTTGTAATTATCTTGAAAACGGATTAATTTTAGTACTAATCAAGAGCAATATATTTAACTATTTGTCAAAATAAAGAAGTTTTTTGCCATTTTCAGCACTAAAATTGATGCATTTTCAAGATAATTACAAAAAACCAAACCACAGTACAGATTATTATTTTATTTTATTAAAATTGGGTTCAGGGTATTATCTAGTCGAGCACTCTCGACTAGAGTTTTCTTACTTGTTATACCCTGAACCCATTGAAAATGGGAATTCAGGGTATAATGGTTTTGTGCAAATGTATGTAACAGGCAGAAGGAGACGTCGCAGACCCCATAAAGTATATATATTCTTGATCAGCATAAAAAAATAAGTTGATTTAGCCCTGTCCGTCTGTCCGTCCGTCCGTCCCTCCGTCCATATGAACGCCGAGATTTCGGAAACTACAAAAGCTAGAGAGCTAAAATTTCACATGAACACTCGTATGTTACCTACGCAATACGAGCTTATTTTGTTTTTTCAATAACTCGTCCCATTTCCAAATTATCGATAAAAAATCGAAAATACATTTTGTAGGTTTTTTTGGGTATAACTTCTACACCGTTTTAGCTAAAGACTTCAACTTTATATATTTAGATAGATAGTATGGATACGCAGATTTTGTAGTTTTCAGAGTTTGGATAGGTAGATTTAGATACTGTTGATCTACTCTGAAAATTTCATGAAGATCGTCCATTTAGAAATGGAGTTATTAGCGTCCAAAGTTCAGCCCAACCCACCCCCAAGCCACTGCAGCAACTGCGCAGTTAGCAGAGCGCGCGCCTCTAAGTGCTTAAAGAAGAAGAGTATCAGTTTTTTGCAGGGTTCAGGGGATGTCGTAGTCGAGCAGTCTCGACTAGAGCCTTCTTACTTGTTTTCTTATTATATTTAGTCTTTCTTCGCTTAAATTCTGTAAATACACTTGTTGCTGTCTTGCATGTCTAGTGCGGCGGCCGATGTTTGCACGTCGCGTGACCTCGACATTTTGGACTATGGACAGACTGGTGAATTTAACCTCAAATGCACGTTCCACATAATTTACACAATTCAACTTACCACCTTAAGAACAAATGCCTGCTGTTGAAGTTGAATAAAAATTTGCACAATACATGTGATAGATTTAATGGTTTCCAATTGAACTGTTAGGAAACAAATAATTTAAGCCTCAATTTCCCAATTTTCCGATTGACTTTTAGAATGGTGAATGTTGTTTGGGACCGGTATACCTAGCTGTTCCACTATTTGCTCTTTTTGCCACTTGTTTTGTATATTGGCCAGAACTGGTTTGGTTTTGGTATTGAATTGTTTGTCTGAACCGAGATGAATTGTCAATGTCAATAGGTTGGGGTGATTGTTGGGTTATGGCATTGGCCACGTCACATGGAATGTTGACGGCAGTGTAGCGCAGAGTTTGACATAGTTGGCATTAAACATTGTAGCAACTTTGTTGATCATGCCGAATTGCAGTCGTTGATACATATCATACATACATGGTATCCAAAAAAAAAAAAGCGCAAGTAATTCTGATAGAAAACAAAACCTTTTAATTAAAAACCTTTTATTTATATGGTATACAGTAGACTGGTAAGAAAATAAAATGTAATGGTAGTCGGTACTGATTTGATGCTCACAAATGGCCGCCCAGATCATGCGATTAAAGAATTATTTATTTTGGGGTTTTCTGAAATCTAAGTTTTATTTCAACAAGATTTAGATTTAATGAAATAACGTATTTTATATTATTTAGTATAAATTAGAAGCAATAAGTTCTTCCCTTGAATGTCTGATAGGAGAAACCAGCCTACTATGAATCTTTAAATTATATTTACATATATATTTTAGAGAACAGAGAGAAAGAGAGCACGGAAAAAATCGAACATAGTAGGATTTATTCTAGAAACGACCGAATATCCCATATTTTAACATAGGCAGAACAGAAAAATAAGTAAATAAGTAAATACTAAGTTGTCTGACAACTAATGCTCAAATTTTAAAGTACAAAAAAGTTTTGTTCAGTCTATGTGTTGTATATGAAAGGCACTTTTCTTCATAATTTTTCTTGTACATGGTTCTTTTTTTATGTATTCTTAACGAAACTAAATAAAAGAAAATAAGGAGAATAGCAACAGAAAAATGAAAAATAATTCTAAACAGAAAAATACAGCAAATATTGGCTGTTTATTAATTCTTTGCAAAATGCAAACATTCATTTTGTGAGATCTGTATCTTTTGAAGATCAATAGGGAATTGGATAATATTTGGTATGACCTCCATTATCTTCCATTACACCTCTGTGGCGTTGCGACATCAACATTATTAAGGCATTTATGTCGTAGTATTGGGTTATTTTGCGCCACTCTTCGTTTATGCAACGAATCAAGTCTACTTTTGAAGTTGGACTTCGTTCGGCTACTCTTTTCTTAAGTAATGCCCACAAATTCTCAATAGGATTTAGATCAGGTCTCTGGGGTGGGATGTCAATAAGTTTACTGCAGTTATAAAGCAGCCAAGTGCGACACAGCAGCGATTTGTCCTTCGGATCATTGTCCTGATACAACTTGTATCTGAGCTTACTGGTGTTTTCTGTATCAACGAAGCCAAAATTTCTCTTACTTTCTGTCAATTCCTTCTTTAAAATGTCTAAATGTCTACTCGTTTGTCATGGTATAGTTGAAAATTCGCACCTACCCTACACCTTTGGAAGAAATACAAACCCACACCATGACTGAAAGCTTGCCAAACTTAACAGTTGGCACTATATTCTTGACCTGGAGTGCTGTTTTTGGTTTCCGCCAAACTTTTCCAGGGCTATCATTATAATATAGCATGATTTTCGTCTCGTCGGAAAAAATTATTCCAATAGTCTAGAGGATTGTTAACATTAAGTCTTGTGGAGGTCAAGCGTTTTCCAATATTAATAGCAAACAACAACGGCTTCTTTCTTGCTCATCACACGATGAGTATCTGTGGAAATTAAGTGCTTTTCTCACAGTCTCAGGGCATACCGTCTTCTTAGGTTTTATTTGAATATCAGTAACCAACTCTCGAAGGATTGTTTGGGGATTGTTATCCACCGTCTTTAGAATTTTTAAACAATCCCGCCGAGAGAGCTTTGCTGGTTTGGCTTTAGAGCTGTTTAATTATAGTCTATTTAATTTTTCTGCCCGATATAATAATATTATAAACAGTTCGAAGCTTAATATTTAACATTTCAGCCAACTCTTTGGTGGTCTTTACTGTGCTATAATTAAAATACACTAATTGTATCAAATTATCATTAGTGCGTTTACCAGGCATTGCAAAAATTTAAATTATATAGAAGTTGTAGTGATTTCAAGAAATTCTTTAAGCGAATGAATTCACGGAAGACGAACAAAAAAGACGCAATCAGCTGTTTTTGATTTTGATGTCCCGTTAGCTTTTTACCCGTCTTATTCCAACTAATGTTTTGCATTAATAGACAGCCAATATTTGCTGTATTTATCTGTTTTGAATTATTAAACCGTGAACCCATTGAAAATGGGAATTCAGGGTATAATGGATTTGTGAAAATGTATGTAATAGGCAGAAGGAGAAGTCGCAGACTCCACAAAGTATATACAGTCGAGTCTCTGTAATTCGTACCCTGCTAAATCGAAAACCTCAATAATTCGTAAGAAACTGCTGGCCCCTTGAAAAAACTTCGTCAATTCGTAAAAACCCCATACATTTCGGTCCCCTCGTTAATTCGTAATTTTTCTGCCTACTCGGCCATGATCTTGCCTCTTATGATTCGTTTCGAAACCTCTTATAATTCGTAATTTCGTTTCGTAACCTCTTGTAATTCGTAATTCTTGATTTTGCTGGAAGTTAAACTACCGTTAGGTCTCGCAGACTATTATACATGGCGCCTTTTTATCGCTTCATGTGCGAAATTTCGTTGTTTCTGGATTTATGCACATTAGTTTGCTCATTTTATTTAAAGCGTGAAGAATTCGTAAAAATGTCAAGCAAACGTTCTCATAACATGTTTTTTTTTTCATATCATAATGTTCCAAATAATGCAATTGATCATTTAATAAGCTTGGTAAACACAATAAAAAACATAATGATGAAGAACATGAAACAATACAAAATTTCGTTAATATGATTTTGTATATGTTTAGTTTTGTTTTCAAATACATAATATTGAATTGAATGTGTATTTTATTTATTTGTTAAAATGACGTGAAATATAAAAACCCCTTCAATTCGGATTTTGATTTTTTACACCTCGCTAAATGGAAACACCGGTAAATCGAAAACCTCTGTATTTCGTAAAAAATTCGGTTGCCTTGCCATTACGAATTATCGAGACTTGACTGTATATTCTTGATCGGCAGAAAAAAATAAGTTGATTGAGCCCTGTCCGTCCGTCTGTCCATCTGTCCGTCTGTATGTACGTCGAGATTTCGGAAACTACAAAAGCTAAAAAGCTGAAATTTCATATGAACACTCGTATGTTAGTAACGCAGAACGAGTTTATTTTCTTTTTTCGATAACTCATCCCATTTCCAAAATATCGAAATATCGTTAGTTAGGTTATTAGGTTTTTTGGGCATACCTTCTACATTTTAGATAGAGACTTCAAATTTGTTTATTTAGGTAGATATTATGGATACGTAGTTTATGTAATTTTCAGATTTTAGATGCCACGCCCCCTTCGCCTACAATTAAAAAAAATCGCATTTAAAATACTAAAGACTTGCAATTGGGCACATAGATAGATTTAGATACTCCTAATGTATTTGATCGGCGCGTGTTAACTTAAACATGTTCCAAGAATTGCGATTGTATTGTTTTGTTTTGTCACAAGCTGCTGATCAGCTGACCAGCTGTGAATTTATTTAGGTTTAGCTAACGATTACATGTTGTTTTCAAAAGACCTGGGTTCGAATCCCATTAGAACCTTTTTATTCATTAATCGAAAACTTATAAATTTTATTTTTTAAATTCATTAATATTTATATATTTATGTTAAAATGCTTTCTGTCATCTTAGCAATTACTACTAAGCTATTATATGCATGAATTATGGAATTGCCAAAACAAACTTCTTTGCCGATTTGCCCCGTCCCCAGTGGGCGTAGACGCATAATTATTGGCCAGTTTTTAGAAAGAGCCGAGGCTAACATGACTGCAAAATTTGGTTGCTTACATTCCAAAAATGCGAAAATGACAGGGTATTTTTCGATATGCCACACCCCCAAACAGGCAGAAAAATGATTTGAGTCATCGATAGAGGAGGACATTAGTAACTCAACCATCCAAATATCAAGCGTCTAGCTCTAAAACTGTAGGAGATATAAACGTTTGCGTTTTGCCATGCCCCCTGTGGGCGTAGATTTATCTACCATAGCTTATTGTCAACCTGAGTATACATGCAAAATTTTAAGTCTCTAGTGCCAATAATGTTCAAAATATAGCACAATTTCAAAAATCACAATATATTCAGGTCCGATTTGCCACGCCGCCAATGGGCGTAGACATATAACTTTTTGATCGATCTTATTAGAATCATAACATTAACTCGCATGCAAAATTTCAGCTTTCTAGCTTTATCTGTGTAGGAGATACGTATTTCCCGATTTGCCACGCCCCCAATGGGCGTAGATATATCCGCCATAGCTTTTTGAACTTGGGTTGTCACCCCGAGTATACATTCCGAATTGCAACTCTGTATCTCATCATCTAGTATGATTACTGGCCTATGGGCGCAAGAGTTTTCCGATTTGCCACGCCCCTAGTGGGCGGATCTGGAAAATTTTTACACTTCATAATTCGGGAGCATATATGAGTATATGTTTAAAATTTCAAGTCTCTAGCTCTAATAGCGCCGAAAAATATTGCGTTCATATGGACAGACGAACGGACAGCAAGACGGACATTCCACAAACCCAATATAATTTTTCCCTTTGGGAGCAAAGTATAAAAAACTTTGACAAAAAAAAAAAACAACAATTAACATAATTATAGACCTAGAGAAGACCATACTTACCAACTACATTCCCTAAGCTTACAAGAACACTATAATAATCCCAATAAAGAAACCCAAATCTGACAAAACTTCACTAAACGTATACCGACCCATATCCCCCAACCCTATCCTAAACAAAATAATAGCAAAGCGACTGTAGTGGTTTGTCACCAATGATAAACTCATCCATAAAAGTCAAACTGCTTTTAAGAAGGGGAAATCTGTTATGGACAGCCTACTTTTAGTAGACCATCTACTAGGGAGAAGCATCTCCAGAAAAACCACACTTCAATAGGAATTTACTCAATACTCGACCAACAGAAAGGAAAACTGGACTAAAAATACTCCACTACATAAAAAAACTTCATGACCAACCGAAAAATAACAGTACGCATTAACGCAGTCTTCTCTTCCTTCCACCCCTCGGTATTCCCGAGGGATCACCGCTCTCGGTTGTTCTATTTATAATAGCCTACAACAAACTCATCGAAATGCTCACCCAACACTCAAACACCGTATGCAGTCGATTTCAACGTCATATTTAACCTAAAAACAGAAACAACGTAAATTTGATCCTAGTCCCCATCCTTAACACAATAACAAACAAGGGCGATTACTCAGGCGCATGCAAGCACATGCATGTTTGCAAAAAAACACAATTGAAACTGCAACCTAACCACAGGACAAATAGAAATAAAAAATGAGACATCAATAAAAATACCAAAAAATAAATACTTGGACAGCAAATACAGGTGGAAATCCCATATAGAGCAGTTTAAATATAGTCTCCAACAAGCAACCAACATAATTAATGCCTTTCAAGCCCAAAATTCATCTGCAATACATCCACAATAATAGGCATAAACAAATCAATTGTAGTCGCAAAAGCAGACTACGGAACCCCGATATACGGAAACTGCAGAAAATCAACCCTACGCTCCATCAAATCCGCAATTAACAAAGGTTTTAGAATCGCTCTCGGAGCATTCAAAACAACTCCCACCCAAAACATTCTCTATAAAGCACGTTCTGAAACAGTAGAGGACAGAAGAGAACTCCTAACGGCCAACCTAACCAAATCCCTGATCACAGCAAAAAACTCCCCCATCACTAGAATTCTTAAAGCATACTAACCACCAAAACGACCTGAAAACAGGTCTACAATAGACCACAGAATAAAATTCTGCGAAATCTACAGCCTACCCTTCCAGCCTAAAACCCCACGTCCCCAATCCACACCACCCTGGAACACAAACATATTAAATATTGACACTACACTAAGAAAATTTAGGAAAGAAAACACACACCCAGAAACATACCGGGCCAAATTCAACTTAAAGAAAACTGAAGACACCAACAAATACACTTACATATACACAGACGGATCCCAAACCCATTCATATACGAAACAACACACATAAAATCGAGTCTTCTGCCCCACTACTCATCGGTGTTTTCTGCCGAAATCATAGCAATTGCGGAAACCCTAAATATTTTCAAATATATTAGGGATAAATATTGCATATGCTCGGACTCTTTATCCATAGACGCAACAGCCAACACAAACAATAGCGAATATTTCAGCACAATTATACGCAACACCCTAGAACAAACATTCCCAAAATTTAAACAACTATGGGTACCCGGACACGTAGGGATAGCGAGGAACGAACAGACAGACACCCGCCCTGACAACACAAGACAACTACAACATAAAAGACATACAATAAATAAAAAAAAACATTCCAATCAAAAATAGAAAATAACCTAACAGAAACCTCATCCTGGTATAAAAACACAAATCACAAGAAATACAACAGCTCTTTAAAAAAATCAACTTTCCCTGACATGTGAAGACCAAGTCAAAATAACGAGACTCAAACTCGGACACACAAAAATCACCCACAAATGCTACATTGATCACACCCTAGGACCAGTCTCCACTGCAACCAACACATCTCAATAGAACACATACTTGCCACCTGTAACTCTTTCAAAACACATAGACAAGCAATTTTCCAAAACACCAACCCATTAGAAAGCCTTACCAACCCCACAACATTAAACACTATAATAAAAATCCTACAATACCTAAAAACCAATAACCTCTACTTTAACAAATAAAGCAAGCATCCAACATACACATACAATACTCAAACCCGGTATATACATAAGTATATATGTAAAATAAGTAAATATCCTTAGTCTAGCACGAGCTGAAGGCCATAGTTACAATAGCCTTAAGACCTAAGATACGCTAGCATATATTTTTAATTATAAGCTAGATCTAAATAAATAAATAAAAAATAAATGTTAATTTCTTATTTTCTGTTTAATTCCTTTTCTTTTCTTGGTTGATGTTTTTATTGATTCTTATCGGTGTGTTTGATTCTTATTCTTTCTTGAAAATTTTTTCTTATATGTTACGCTTAAAGTATAATTAACATCGTTTACTCCCACGATGATGGTCCGGATTTGTCCTTGTTCCTCAGATTCCGATATTACTGGAGCTCTGCTACTGCAGATCCTACGACGCACAGTTACTACGCGGTACCCTACGGGCGGGCACTTATAGAGTGCAACAATGTTATTTTTTCTTCCGGAGAACACTTGCGTCTCGAACGCGTTGAAATTGCGGATTAGCCACTCGTACTATTCACTGCAATGTCCCCTTTCGGACCACGACCGTTTAAGTTCTTTCGCTGAAGATCATTGTGTCTCGTCTTTCCCTGTGACTGTTTCAGCAACTAACAGTCGCGGATATCGTTTTGTGCACTTTCCATCAGCCATGCAAGGCGATAAACCGCACGGTCCATGGACCGCCTGTTTCGTCACAATGTCGTGTAGATGGGGATCAGTGACTGGATCAGGATTTCTGCTGATATGATGTCATCCATCAGCCATGCAAGGCGATAAACCGCACGGTCCATGGACCGCCTGTTTCGTCACAATGTCGTGTAGATGGGGATCAGTGACTAGATCAGGATTTCTGCTGATATGATGTCATCTACTTCATTTGAATGTAATTTGTTCAACAACCAAATTAGGATCTGAGCATGCGGTAGTCCACGCTTCTGCCATTCCACCGAGTACATATAACAACGTGTGTCACCAAAAACTCGATACTTATGTGTTGCAAATGATTGTGTTGGTGTGATTGATTGGTTTGAGTCAGTAACTGCGGAAGCAATTATTGTATTCAAGGATGCATTGAAGAAAATGGTTGAAATCGGGATCAGTTCCTTCGATCAATGGTTTCAGTGGCTGTGGTGGTGTAAGTAATGGATCCAGTTTGACTTTTCCTCTTGTGCAACACAATCCAGCCGTTTCTCTTTTGAACTTAAAGGCATTGCAATATCGGCATATAGTTGTCATTGCTCCAATTTATAACTTGTCATCATCACTGTGGTTCGCAGTGGAATCATATTGGAATGCCAAGCGATTGTATGATGCCAATGATCTTCGTGTGCTCACGCGTTGTCTCAATCGGTCACTTTTTATACCCTGAACCCATTGAAAATGGGAATTCAGGGTATAATGGTTTTGTGCAAATGTATGTAACATGCAGAAGGAGACGTCGCAGACCCCATAAAGTATATATATTCTTGATCAGCATAAAAAATAAGTTGATTTAGCCCTGTCCGTCTGTCCGTCCGTCCGTCCCTCCGTCCATATGAACGCCGAGATTTCGGAAACTACAAAAGCTAGAGAGCTAAAATTTCACATGAACACTCGTATGTTACCTACGCAATACGAGCTTATTTTGTTTTTTCAATAACTCGTCCCATTTCCAAATTATCGATAAAAAATCGAAAATTCGTTTACATTTTTTAGGTTTTTTTGGGTATAACTTCTACAACGTTTTAGCTAGAGACTTCAACTTTATATATTTAGATAGATAGTATGGATACGCAGATTTTGTAGTTTTCAGAGTTTGGATAGGTAGATTTAGATACTGTTGATCTACTCTGAAAATTTCATGAAGATCGTCCATTTAGAAATGGAGTTATTAGCGTCCAAAGTTCAGCCCAACCCACCCCCAAGCCACTGCAGCAACTGCGCAGTTAGCAGAGCGCGCGCCTCTAAGTGCTTAACCCTTTATATGGCACCCGGTCGGATTTTGATGTAGTTTCTTTCATTAGATAGAAAAATGAAAATAAAAAATACAACTTTTTTCTTTTTTTTGAAATTTTCCTTTTTTTCATATTTATTTAAGGATAAAGGGATTGTTGCATATATGCAACAGATAGGCTTGTAGTGAAAATAATTGAAGGATTTCATAGTGTTTTTCAAAGTTAATTTAAAATTATAAAAATAGTATAAAAAGTCGAGTTACTTTAAAGCAAATGAAAATTTTTGAAACATTTATTTCTTTTGTTAAAGCAGAGTGCTACGCCACATTTTTCGCACATTGTCTGTGAAAAACCAGTGCAGTTTGGATATTTGCATCTTGTTCTGTTGTCAGTCCACGTTGGCCAATGCCCAATCTGATCTTGACGCACCATCTGATTCGGTACATGTTGAGTTGGACCTCTCTGCTTTTTTTTCTGCAATTCATTTTCAACAGAATAACTTCGCTTTCCAGTTTTAGTTTTTGTGTCAACTTTTCTCAAAACTTCAGCGATGTCTAGCCGAAACTCTGATGAGCTTAAACGTTTTTTGGCGATGCATAATATTCTGTATCGCTGGTACTCCAATTACTGTTGACCAATATTGAGTAATCCTTGGAAGACGCGAAATTGACATGTATAATATTATTCCAACAAACTGTCGAATATCTAAGGACGTAAAATTGACATGTGCGTTAGGGTCTTTTTGGCGAATATAAAGATTTGTTTCGATTGTAATTTCATCAAACAGGTTTTTTGGAAAAAGATACCAAAAAAATTGTATTGGCTCTGATAGTTCCATTAGTTCCTGAGGCAACATAGTACTCCCGAGAAACTGCAGTTGATTTTCGTTCAAAATTAAGCTGCGTTGTCTCCATAGCAAGTTTCTTTTCAGATCAGGGTTATTAGTGGAAACATTTGGCTCAGAATCATCCATGAGATTTGAGTTTGAAACGTCTAAGGCATTACTCGGTGGATTTTGGTCATCGATGTCATCTTCATCCGTACTACTTCCATCTTTCTCATCTGGATAAAAATCGCTTTCCTCATCAGCAGAAAAGTCAAGTTCATCCTCGCTATCTAAACTGTTGAAATAATTTTCAATCTGTGAAGCTGTTAAACCTTTTCCTGACATATTTCCTGCGTAAGAAGTACTATTTGTATATTTGTATGTAGTCTCATAAAACACATACGACAAACCCAAGACAACTTCTATGACACATAACAACATATAACCATATGTATAAACTCATAACAACACATAATATAACCACAAATACTCTATGTTGCATATATACAACAAAATAAATTCTGTAAAATATAACTTCGAATAGTTGTTTGATGCATATCTGCAACATACCGATTTTTCAAATCTACACACAATACACAACAAGAAACATCAAAACTTGATATCACATGCATTTCAAATATATTTACCTTTGGTTTTTTCAAGTTTTTCGTATAGAAATATCTAAAATTTTAATAAAATTTTGCAGCACAATATTTTTGGCGTACACAACTTGTGCTTCTCTCAAAATTGGCGGGAAAGTGAACATATGTTTTACAAAACATCTAGAAGTGTGCCCGAACCAAATTATATATAAAATACGTATGTTTCAGATGTACAACAAATAGCCACATTCGATTTGTTCGATTTGCATTGCGACAAAATACATTTTAAGCGGTATGTTGCAGATATGCAACACTGCCATATAAAGGGTTAAAGAAGAAGAGTATCAGTTTTTTGCAGGGTTCAGGGGATGTCGTAGTCGAGCAGTCTCGACTAGAGCCTTCTTACTTGTTTTCTTATTATATTTAGTCTTTCTTCGCTTAAATTCTGTAAATACACTTGTTGCTGTCTTGCATGTCTAGTGCGGCGGTCGATGTTTGCACGTCGCGTGACCTCGACATTTTGGACTATGGACAGACTGGTGAATTTAACCTCAAATGCACGTTCCACATAATTTACACAATTCAACTTACCACCTTAAGAACAAATGCCTGCTGTTGAAGTTGAATAAAAATTTGCACAATACATGTGATAGATTTAATGGTTTCCAATTGAACTGTTAGGAAACAAATAATTTAAGCCTCAATTTCCCAATTTTCCGATTGACTTTTAGAATGGTGAATGTTGTTTGGGACCGGTATACCTAGCTGTTCCACTATTTGCTCTTTTTGCCACTTGTTTTGTATATTGGCCAGAACTGGTTTGGTTTTGGTATTGAATTGTTTGTCTGAACCGAGATGAATTGTCAATGTCAATAGGTTGGGGTGATTGTTGGGTTATGGCATTGGCCACGTCACATGGAATGTTGACGGCAGTGTAGCGCAGAGTTTGACATAGTTGGCATTAAACATTGTAGCAACTTTGTTGATCATGCCGAATTGCAGTCGTTGATACATATCATACATACATGGTATCCAAAAAAAAAAAGCGCAAGTAATTCTGATAGAAAACAAAACCTTTTAATTAAAAACCTTTTATTTATATGGTATACAGTAGACTGGTAAGAAAATAAAATGTAATGGTAGTCGGTATCGCGACATGGTAATCCAGTTCTCTGTGTAAAAAGAATAAGATATGAATGCGTAATTTACTGATTTGATGCTCACCAATGGCCGCCCAGATCATGCGATTAAAGAATTATTTATTTTGGGTTTTTCTGAAATCTAAGTTTTATTTCAACAAGATTTAGATTTAATGAAATAACGTATTTTATATTATTTAGTATAAATTAGAAGCAATAAGTTCTTCCCTTGAATGTCTGATAGGAGAAACCAGCCTACTATGAATCTTTAAATTATATTTACATATATATTTTAGAGAACAGAGAGAAAGAGAGCACGGAAAAAATCGAACATAGTAGGATTTATTCTAGAAACGACCGAATATCCCATATTTTAACATAGGCAGAACAGAAAAATAAGTAAATAAGTAAATACTAAGTTGTCTGACAACTAATGCTCAAATTTTAAAGTACAAAAAAGTTTTGTTCAGTCTATGTGTTGTATATGAAAGGCACTTTTCTTCATAATTTTTCTTGTACATGGTTCTTTTTTTATGTATTCTTAACGAAACTAAATAAAAGAAAATAAGGAGAATAGCAACAGAAAAATGAAAAATAATTCTAAACAGAAAAATACAGCAAATATTGGCTGTTTATTAATTCTTTGCAAAATGCAAACATTCATTTTGTGAGATCTGTATCTTTTGAAGATCAATAGGGAATTGGATAATATTTGGTATGACCTCCATTAGCTTCCATTACACCTCTGTGGCGTTGCGACATCAACATTATTAAGGCATTTATGTCGTAGTATTGGGTTATTTTGCGCCACTCTTCGTTTATGCAACGAATCAAGTCTACTTTTGAAGTTGGACTTCGTTCGGCTACTCTTTTCTTAAGTAATGCCCACAAATTCTCAATAGGATTTAGATCAGGTCTCTGGGGTGGGATGTCAATAAGTTTACTGCAGTTATAAAGCAGCCAAGTGCGACACAGCAGCGATTTGTCCTTCGGATCATTGTCCTGATACAACTTGTATCTGAGCTTACTGGTGTTTTCTGTATCAACGAAGCCAAAATTTCTCTTACTTTCTGTCAATTCCTTCTTTAAAATGTCTAAATGTCTACTCGTTTGTCATGGTATAGTTGAAAATTCGCACCTACCCTACACCTTTGGAAGAAATACAAACCCACACCATGACTGAAAGCTTGCCAAACTTAACAGTTGGCACTATATTCTTGACCTGGAGTGCTGTTTTTGGTTTCCGCCAAACTTTTCCAGGGCTATCATTATAATATAGCATGATTTTCGTCTCGTCGGAAAAAATTATTCCAATAGTCTAGAGGATTGTTAACATTAAGTCTTGTGGAGGTCAAGCGTTTTCCAATATTAATAGCAAACAACAACGGCTTCTTTCTTGCTCATCACACGATGAGTATCTGTGGAAATTAAGTGCTTTTCTCACAGTCTCAGGGCATACCGTCTTCTTAGGTTTTATTTGAATATCAGTAACCAACTCTCGAAGGATTGTTTGGGGATTGTTATCCACCGTCTTTAGAATTTTTAAACAATCCCGCCGAGAGAGCTTTGCTGGTTTGGCTTTAGAGCTGTTTAATTATAGTCTATTTAATTTTTCTGCCCGATATAATAATATTATAAACAGTTCGAAGCTTAATATTTAACATTTCAGCCAACTCTTTGGTGGTCTTTACTGTGCTATAATTAAAATACACTAATTGTATCAAATTATCATTAGTGCGTTTACCAGGCATTGCAAAAATTTAAATTATATAGAAGTTGTAGTGATTTCAAGAAATTCTTTAAGCGAATGAATTCACGGAAGACGAACAAAAAAGACGCAATCAGCTGTTTTTGATTTTGATGTCCCGTTAGCTTTTTACCCGTCTTATTCCAACTAATGTTTTGGATTAATAGACAGCCAATATTTGCTGTATTTATCTGTTTTGAATTATTAAACCGTGAACCCATTGAAAATGGGAATTCAGGGTATAATGGATTTGTGAAAATGTATGTAATAGGCAGAAGGAGAAGTCGCAGACTCCACAAAGTATATACAGTCGAGTCTCTGTAATTCGTACCCTGCTAAATCGAAAACCTCAATAATTCGTAAGAAACTGCTGGCCCCTTGAAAAAACTTCGTCAATTCGTAAAAACCCCATACATTTCGGTCCCCTCGTTAATTCGTAATTTTTCTGCCTACTCGGCCATGATCTTGCCTCTTATGATTCGTTTCGAAACCTCTTATAATTCGTAATTTCGTTTCGTAACCTCTTGTAATTCGTAATTCTTGATTTTGCTGGAAGTTAAACTACCGTTAGGTCTCGCAGACTATTATACATGGCGCCTTTTTATCGCTTCATGTGCGAAATTTCGTTGTTTCTGGATTTATGCACATTAGTTTGCTCATTTTATTTAAAGCGTGAAGAATTCGTAAAAATGTCAAGCAAACGTTCTCATAACATGTTTTTTTTTTCATATCAAATTGTTCCAAATAATGCAATTGATCATTTAATAAGCTTGGTAAACACAATAAAAAACATAATGATGAAGAACATGAAACAATACAAAATTTCGTTAATATTATTTTGTATATGTTTAGTTTTGTTTTCAAATACATAATATTGAATTGAATGTGTATTTTATTTATTTGTTAAAATGACGTGAAATATAAAAACCCCTCGCTAAATGGAAACACCGGTAAATCGAAAACCTCTGTATTTCGTAAAAAATTCGGTTGCCTTGCCATTACGAATTATCGAGACTTGACTGTATATTCTTGATCGGCAGAAAAAAATAAGTTGATTGAGCCCTGTCCGTCCGTCTGTCCATCTGTCCGTCTGTATGTACGTCGAGATTTCGGAAACTACAAAAGCTAAAAAGCTGAAATTTCATATGAACACTCGTATGTTAGTAACGCAGAACGAGTTTATTTTCTTTTTTCGATAACTCATCCCATTTCCAAAATATCGAAATATCGTTAGTTAGGTTATTAGGTTTTTTGGGCATACCTTCTACATTTTAGATAGAGACTTCAAATTTGTTTATTTAGGTAGATATTATGGATACGTAGTTTATGTAATTTTCAGATTTTAGATGCCACGCCCCCTTCGCCACCAATTAAAAAAAAACGCATTTAAAATACTAAAGACTAAAGACAATTGGGCACATAGATAGATTTAGATACTCCTAATGTACTCTTAAAATTTCATGAAGATAGTCCATCTAGAAATGGAGTTATTATAAGCGTCCAAAGTTCAGCCTAACCCACCCCCAAAGCCACGGCAGCAACTGCGCAGTTAGCAGAGCGCGCGCTCATAAGTCCGTAAAGAAGAAGAGTATCACCTTTTTTGCAGGGTTCAGGGTATCTCATAGTCGAGCTGTCTCGACTAAAGCCTTCTTGTTTTTAATTTTTCTGTTACTATTTTCCTTTTTTTCTTTTATTTAATTTCGTAAGAATACATAAAAAAAGAACCCTGTACAAGAAAAATTATGAAAAAAAGAGCATTTCCTAGTAAAATGTGATGCCGAAGTTGCATTTAATGGACAAATGGACAAACTGTATCTAAATTATACCATTTGACGTGTACTACATCTACATACATATTTGTATAATGAGAAAAGTAGAACAAACAGTTTTGCACAAGAAAAATTTTAATACGACCCGAACTTTGTATTTGCTCGGACTCTTACTTTTAGCTTCGAGTAATAATAATAGCGGCTAATAAAAATGTAACGTGAGCGTAGACAACGGTTTAACGATCTAAAAGGGACACTTGACAAAACATCTGTACACTTATGTGTGGATTCTAGCTAATTCATCTTTAGAGTTAGAGTCTCCAAGTCTTCTGCATATATATGTAGATACTAATTTAATACAATTTCGGTTTGTGTCAGATTCCGGTCCCGGTGTAAAAAATGCATTTCAAATACTAGAGACATGCAGTTTGGTTTAGCATATAGATATGAATATCATAATCATAATCTGAAGATATCAATACGATTGTCCATCTAGAAACAGAATTATTAATTATCAAATTTTTTTAAACAGCAAGACGCTTGCAATGCTTACACACATACATGCCTACAAGCGTAGATCAGCGTCTATGTGTGCGCGTGGTTTTGCATGTACAGTTTCTTATGCGTGCAGAAACGAATCGAATAATTCTTGGAATATGAATCGTTCGAAGAAGGGCTCAGCTTTCTTGTTTATTTAATGATTTTCTCCAAAATAACTGAATAAGATTCAGATACTACAAAAGAAAGTTACTTTACTTAATTTTTTCAATCAACTTGTATGTTATATAATTACTTATTATTATACACTATACTTTAGATAATAAATTATACATATATTATATGCCTTAATTAAGATCGTCTAATTCTATACTTCAATAGTAGTTTATATATTTTCTGTTCCCTTTTAAATTAAATGGTTTAACCAATAAGACTACCACATCTCACGAATAGTCATCGCCACTGTATTCTTCATCTTCGTCAGACGACATAATTTTACGCCGTTTCTTTTTATTCCGTTGTTGATTCTGTTTTCGCGCATTTTGCTTTGAAGGAGAGAGTGACGATTTCAATGTAGGAAAGCTTAGCGAATCGATATTTGGAGTTTCCTATATTATAAATATATTAAATATTTAAAAAAAAAAAACAAAAAACATTTACGTGTTATAAGCTTACAGCGATTAATGTTGATGATGCTTGGATTTTACAGTAAGTTACAGCTGGAATAGATACGGAGTTTGATTTGTCATTTAGTATTTGACTTGGCCTAGTTTGGTTGAATGAGCTTTCGTCTGTTAACCCTGAATTATTTAATTTTGATTTGTCTCGAGATTCATCTGCATCAGAATCAGCATCTTCTGGATCTAGTTTAAGCATTAATTGCTTGAACTAAAATTTAAAAAATATTAATTAAAAATATTAATTAAATATAAAGTTTCATTTAAGAGTTACTCACATCCAAATATTTTACAACAAGATCTAATTTTTCCTCACTCGATAATTCCCTAGAAATGCAGTCAGAATCTGTGTTTGTAAAATTTTGAGTAAGTTGCTTTTTAATCACATCAATTGTTGTTCTTGGATTGAAGTCTGCTACGATCCTACGTGTTACCGCTTTTTCATATAACTTCTGCTCAGAGGGCGAATAACGTGATATTTTACCATCAGTTAAGCCATACATTTCTTTTAGATGTTCTTTTAGTACAAGAAGTAGCATACACGCTTGGGCGGAAGTTATACATTTCTTTATTTCGGTCATATCTTCAGGAAGACGACTAAAAAGAACATGTGGATCCTCCTCATCATCGTCGTCTTCCAGAACATCTCCTCCCTTGTCATTCGGTCTAAGGTGCTCTTTAAAAGTGGTTAAAAGATGTGTACCTGCCATTGATATAAGTAAATCAATTTGATGGATTAGATATAGAGGTTCATCTTGAACAGCATATGGAAAGTATGCAAGATTGTCGGCGATGTATAACATTTGCTGCAATGATGTTTTATTGTCATCGAATTGTTTTGTAACTGTTTGAACTAATGCGCGTCTCTGTGGTTTTGTGGTTCGGAGTAATGTATACAGAAAGTCATTCAATGCGGTTGTTACTTGATCTGGACCACGTTTTCTGAAAACAATTATTTTTAAATTGAATGATCACACGACAATAATTTATTTACTCACGCATAACCTCGAATTATTTCACTTTTCCCCTTGTTGTTAGCTTGCAATATTTCTTGTAGTTTAAAGCAAAGTTGGAGCCCGAATTGAACTTTCATATTCACAAACCCTGAATATGTTTTATCAATATCTTTCAATAAGGCATCTGCTCTGTGGGCTGACTAAAAGTTAAGTCCATTAATAAAAGATAAAATAATTAATTATTAATTGCTACTTTGTAAGTTCTATGAACCTACCTCAACCTTTAAATCGGTGCTTAAACATATTAAATAAGGTACCATTCTAACTGGATGTACCAAGCCTTGGCGAAGAACAATTTGCACGACTTTGACTGCCCACAGCCGAACTGCATCATCTCGATTAAGAAAACAGTCGAGAATTTCTTCTAGATACAACTGAATGATACGACTAGCCATACCGGACGAAACATCATTCATTTCCTTTAAGTCTTCGTGCTTTGATTGCTTTTCCCCTATGAAGATGTAATTATTAATTTTAGAACATTATTGGGGTTTGATATAATACTAACACTCTTTCTCTTTGTTGTGCATAAACATTTCAGATTCAGTCAAATAAATCCATATATTGCGCATACAGATTATTTTTATTCCGCCATCATTTGAGGATGACCTTAGTAAATCACAGTAAAATTGCTTAAGCTCTGGTCGAGTCAAATAATCATCGTTCATAACACAGAAGGATCCAAGTGATATAAGTGCTTGTTTGCGAATTTCCTGATTTGAACAACCACAAAAGAACATTAGGCACTCAAATACGTTGTCGCAAATTGTTGCAGGAAGTCCATTATTTGCTTCACCTAAAAATATTTTCCAGCTTATTCCAACAGACCTTTTACGAGAACAAGTACTTACCTAATGCTATTGGGGATTTAAAATCAAAATATCGCATCAAAATACCAATAGTGAATAGACTTCTTCGAAAGCTAGGTGTGTAAATATTGTCAATATTAAAACCATTTTGCTCAACTTGATTTCTAGAAAGCTCCAGAACACGATAAAATCTATAAGTATAAGTAAAAAATTAAAAAATAATGTTTGTTTGAATTTAATTCATCCTTACTTTTGAAAGCAATCGCGAATTAATTTAAAATTTTTTGTAATTTTATTTACGAGCGCTCCCAAACACGAAACACAACTGGTAACCTCAGCTTGGTTCCGTGATACTACAAGTAGCATCAGATGTTCTTCTAAAGACGCCAAAAACGATTCACTCGCATTGTTTACTAGAGGCACAACCTTTTCGAGAATATCAGCTACTGCACAAATAAATTTTGCTGCCGAAGCTGAATGGCATTTAATATTTAAATAAGGCTCTATTGTCATAGCGTGTCTGATCAAGAGCTGAGGTCGTACTTTAGCTAGCAAATGAAGTGTAGTTATACATCCAAGCATACGTGCATTATCGGTGTCCTCCAATTCAATTAGCCTGTCCACTAGACCATCGGCTAATTGTTGGCAAGCTAATACAATCTCTTGTGGTGGTTCTGTATTTTTTTTTACTGTTTCCTGAGTACTTCCATCAGGTTTAACCATATTTTCTTTTGGCTTGAAAATCTAAAAAATAAAATATGTGAATAAACAAAATTTATTGATACTAGTAAGAACAAGTAAGAACGTTGCAGTTAGGCGCAACTAACAGCGATATACTTTGTTCCCATAGGTGCATCTTATTTTTAATAAACATTTAATTAACGAAATATTTCGGCAATTAGAAAACGTACATGGCAAGCAACAAACGTTTTTCCTACACATGCATACAGATTTACACATGTACACACTATACGAGTATACACACAACTTTCTATGTATACATACAAAAGCTTGGATGCCAGAATATTCTAAGAATTGTGACTGAATTAAGAATTTTTCGATCGTTACTTTAGTTTTGTCAAAAGGCGCTCTAGCAATACCTTATTTGGTTTTAGTTAACGAAACCCAAGTCAGGGCAGTGGCGCTGGTGGTAAGCGCTATGCAAGCTATACTTAGGTGCGTGGGTTCGAATCCCGCAGAAAACTTTTTTTCAAAAATTATTAATTTTTTATTTTTTTAATATTTGTATATTTATTATAAAATGCTTGCTGCCAATTGATAATCATTTATAAACATACGCATATGAATTGTGCATTTAAGTAAAAACTAAAACTGCTTTATGCTTTCCGATTTGCGACGCTGTGTGGCAGGCAGTTTTTCTATGCATGCATATATGTATGTATGCATGTGTACGTGTATACACATCCAAAAGTGTATACATATTGCAAGAATTGCGATTGTATTGTTTTGTGACGTCACAAGCTGCTGATCAGCTGGTCAGCTGATCAGCTGTGAATTTATTTAGGTTTAGCTAACGATTACATGTTGTTTTCAAAAGACCCAGGTTCGAATCCCGCTGGAAACTTTTTATTTATTAATCAAAAACTTATGAATTTTATTTTTTAAATTTATTAATATTATTATATTTATGTTAAAATGCTTTTTGCCATCTTAGCAATTGCTACTAAGCTATTGTATGCATGAATTATGCAGTTGGCCACAACAAACTTCTTTGCCGATTTGCCACGCCCCCAGGGGGCGTAGACGCATAATTTTTTGCCAGTTCTTAGAAAGGGCCGAGGCTAACATGCCTGCAAAATTTGGTTGCTTACATTCCAAAAATGCGAAAATTACAGGGTATTTTTCGATATGCCCACGCCCCCAAAGAGGCTGAAAAATTATTTTTAGGGGATCGATAGAGGAGAACATTAGTAACTCAACCATCCAATTTTCAAGCTTCTAGCTCTAAAACTGTAGGAGATATAAACTTTTGCGGTTTGCCACGCCCCCTGTGGGCGTAGATATATCTACCATAGCTTATTAGTCTTGGGTTGTCAACCCGAGTATACATGCAAAATTTCAAGTCTCTAGTGTCAATAGTGTCCAAAATATAGCACAATTTGAAAAATCACTATATATTCAGGTCCGATTTGCCACGCCCCCAATGGGCGTAGACATAAAACTTTTTGATCGATCTTCTTAGAATCATAACATTAACTCACATGCAAAATTTCAGCGTTCTAGCTTTAACGGTGTAGAAGATACGTATTTCCCGATTTGCCACGCCCCCAATGGGCGTAGATATATCCGCCATAGCTTTTTGAACTTGGGTTGTCACCCCGAGTATACATTTCAAATTGCAACTCTCTAGCTCATCATCTAGTATGATAACTTAACTATGGGCGGAAGAGTTTTCCGATTTGCCACGCCCCTAGTGGGCGGATCGGGAAAATTTTTACACTTTATAATTCGGGAACATATATGAGTATATGTTTAAAATTTCAAGTCTCTAGCTCTAATAGCGCCGAAAAATATTGCGTTCATACGGACAGACGGACAGACGGACAGACGGACAGACGGACAGACGGACGGACAGCAAGACGGACATTGCACAAACCCAATATACTTTTTCCCCTTCGGGAACAAAGTATAAAAATGTAGCTCGACTTCGAATAAATAATATTCCAAGAATGCTTTGTTTCGATTCTCCACGCGTAACAAACTATACATGCAAAATCACGCACACACACACGCTGATCTACAATTGTACGCCTATATGTGTGTAAGCATTGCAGGCGTCTTGTTGTCTCGCTGTCTGCTTGCTCTGCCGCGTGAGTTTTGCTACGATAACTTATTTGATTAATAATTAAATTGCCAAACGAGTGACGTTCGCAAAGGAAAAAAAATTGGTCTAAACAGGAATGGAGAAACATACTTAGGACTGATGAAAGCCAGGTGGTCATGTTTGGTGGAAATGTTTGGTTTGGTTCATGTTTGGTTCTACATGAGATGTCCACAGAAGTCAGAATTCAACCCTAGACATAAAAATAAATCCATTTAACATGGAGGATCAAGTGTAATGGTATGGGGTCGCTTTTCTTACTATGGTGACGGCTCAATTCACTGTGCCAAACCCATAATGGACCGACATGTTTATGTTGATATATTGGAAAAAATTTATGCTGCCCTACGTAGAATACAATATGCTATTAAAATGGATCTTCCAGCAAGATTTTGATCCCAAACCCAACAGTAAGAAAGCGAAGGAATGGTTCCAGGAGAATTCAATTAACGTTATGGAGTGGCCTGCAGTCGCCAGACCTAAATCCAATCGAAAACTTGAGGGCGAATGACAAAAAAATAGTTTCTGAATCTAAGACAACTAATATAAAGATGATTTGGGTAGTCGTTCTTGAGTCCTGCGCTCAAATTCTCCTTAAACGATGGACATGGTTGATTCCATGGCTAGGCGTTGTGCAGCCATAATTTCCAATTAAGGCAACACAACTAAATACTAAACTTAAGGAATATTATTATTTTCACTTATTATTAACTATAAAATTAAGTTCGTAAATTATTTTAATTTTTTTAATAATTTTTAGCGCAAAATGACAAAGTGGTGCTATTATTTTTTTCGTCGATTTTTCGACTTTTTTTTAGCATTTTTTGAATTACATAAAAACGTTGAATATTTTGATGAAAATTCTTTTTTGTAGTAATAGTTAATAGTTTTCTGCTTCAATAAAAGTAATCTGCAGACCAATCCGTTGATAAATGTAGCCAGGACAACTTCTTAAACTTTGAAATTCAAAGTGGTGCTATTTTTTTCGCAGCTGTATGTATGTATGTATATACACAGATGTTTGTATTTGTGTATACACATTCAAGTGTGTATACATATTGCAAGAAGTGCGATTGTATTGTTTTGTTTTGTCACAAGCTGTGAATTTATTTAGGTTTAGCTAACGATTACATGTTGTTTTCAAATGACCTAGGTTCGAATCCCGCTGGATACTTTTTATTTATTAATCGAAAACTTATCAATTTTATTTTTTAAATTCATTAATATTATTATATTTATGTTAAAATGCTTTTTGCCATCTGAGCAATTGCTACTAAGCTATTATATGCATGAATTATGCAGTTGGCCACAACAAACTTTTTTGCCAATTTGCCACGATTTTTTTTTTTTGTGTATATTTTTTTTGCCAATTTGCCACGATTTTTTTATTTTTTGTGTGTATATGTGCACACGCATACGAAAATTGATTTGCATTGCTCACCGTTGCTTGCATTTCCATTGTTATTTTAATTGTTTTAAAATTTTTAAAATACATAATGGAATGTAATGCGAGTTCAGCATATGATCTACATATTCTATTTAACATTTTAGGGTTTTTTTTAGAAATCATAACTTTTTTACAATTAGCTTTACATGCACAAATATGTATGTACATATGTCTGTACGATTGCAGCCACACGCTGATCTACGCTTGCACACATATATATACGTACATACATACATATGTATGTATGTATGTATGTGCGCCCGCAATGCGCCTTGCTGTGTCGCTGCCTTGCTTGCTGCGCCACATGGGTTTTGATGAGAAAACTTTATAGAATAATAATTCTGTTTCTAGATGGACAATCATATTGATATGTTCAGATTAAGATTATGATATTCATATCTATATGCCAAACCAAACTGTATGTCTCTAGTATTTGAAATGCATTTTTTACACATTTGGGGGTGGTGGGGCGAAGTGGGGACTCGAATCGTAAATCTGACAAAAACGAAATTGTATTAAATTAGTATCTATATATATGCAGAAGACTTGGAGACTCTAACTCTAAAGATGAATTAGCTAGAATTTTATAACTGCTTCCCGATAATTTCAGTTATCGATAACTTTGCAAATATACAAGTTATCGAATTTCTGAAACAAACTCGTACTGCGCGTGCAATATACGGACCTAACACAAAAAGAATGAACACTAGCTTTTGTATCTAGACGTACAGACGGACATGGCTATATCAACTTTTCTCGTCACCCTGATCAAGAATATATATACTTTATAGGGTCTGCCACGCCTCCTTCTGCCTGTTACATACTTTTAACAAAACCATTATACCCTGATTTCCCATTTTCAATGGGTTCAGGGTATAAAAATAGACTTGTACTGGGTAACTAACATACGAGTATTCATGTAACATTTCAACTCTCTAGCTTTTGTAGTTTCCGGATTCTCGACGTTCATACGGACGGACGGACGGACAGACGGACATGTCTATATCGACTTACTTTTTCGTGCTGATCAAGAATTATACCATTAAACCCTGAATTCCTATTTTCAGTGGGTTCAAAATATTAAAAAAAAAAAAAATAATAATAAAAAACAAGTAAGAAAACTCTAGTCGAGAGTGCTCGACTAGATAATACCCTGAACCCAATTTTAATAAAATAAAATAATAATTTGTACTGTGGTTTGGTTTTTTGTAATTATCTTGAAAATTTTAGTGCTGAAAACGGCAAAAAACTTCTTTATTTTGAAAAATAGTTAAATATATTGCTCTTGATTAGTACTAAAATTAATCCGTTATCAAGATAATTACAAAAAACCAGTGTCGAACGTGACAAAAAGTTGACTTTTCTGGAGAATTACCCATATGGATAAATCAGAAAGTATATATAAGAATGTATGCGTGTAACGTTCAAAATGTACATATGTACATGTATATATACATACATATGTGTGTATGCATTGCCAAAAAAAAAAATAATAATAGATGGCGCTTATATTAGTTGAAATTCGAAAAATGTTATATTATTAAATATCATTAAAAATAGACCCAACAAATAAACGTTCCTCGATTAACAGGCATTACCTTAATTAACACAGACACTTCATAATTGTAAAAGAAATATATCAATGCCACTCGAAGCATTGCTGTAATAGCCATAGTAAATAAGTTCACTGCTAAAGCGCCATCTAGCAAGTTTAAATTTTTAGGCCATGCTACACTAGTTTTGAATGTACATGTGGGCATACATATAGGAAAACCCCAGATGTCACGTGCTTTTGTTATTTGGGCAAACTTTCTGTTCATTATTTTCTATTGACTTAACGGAATAAATATATAATTGAAACAAAAACACTTTCAGAAATGATGCTATTAAATATTTGAAATTAAAAAAAAAAAAAAAACCCACTTATTCACAATTAGTTAAACTACCAACTGACTTTCAAAGGTATCAAATACAAAAGAATAAATAATAATAAAAAAGAAAGAAAAAAAAAAAAAAATTAAATATAAGAAATTATGAAGGGCTTAGGCGAGGCTAGAACCTGCGACACCCCAACACTCGGTGCATCTGCCTAGACATCTACACCACGGCTCACTTAAACCGCAGAGTAGCGAAAACGAATGAAATTCGCCATATACGAAAGAACACTAAAGCAGTGGCTGAAAATACAAATACAATTCAAAGACAATTCTAACGCAATTCAAAAACAATTGTGATTCTTAGAATTTGCACGCATAGCAACATAGAAAACGGCCCAAGATTTTTTGTGTGTATATGTGCACACGCATACGAAAATTGATTTGCATTGCTCAACGTTGCTTGCATTTCCATTGTTATTTTAATTGTTTTAAAATTTTTAAAATATATAATGGAATGTAATGAGAGTTTCAGCATATGAACTACATATTCTATTTAACATTTTAGGTTTTTTTTAGAAATCATAACTCTTTTACAATTAGCTTTACATGCCCAAATATGTACATACATACATATGTATGTACAGCAACACGCTGATCTGCGATTGTACACATATACATACATACATACATATGTACATATGTATGTATGTATGTGCGTCCGCAATGCGTCTTGCTGTGTCGCTGCCTTGCTTGTTGCGCCACATGGGTTATGATGAGAAAACTTTATAGACTAATAATTCTGTTTCTAGATGGACAATCGTATTGATATGTTCAGATTAAGATTATGATATTCATATCTATATGCCAAACCAAACTGTATGTCTCTAGTATTTGAAATGCATTTTTTACACATTTGGGGGTGTGGGGGCGAATTGGGGACCGGAATCCAAAATCTGACAAAAACCGAAATTGTATTAAATTGGTATCTATATATATGCAGAAGACTTGGAGACTCTAACTCTAAAAGATGAATTAGCTAGAATTTTATAACTGGTTCCCGATAATTTCAGTTATCGATAACTTAGCAAATATACAAGTTATCGAATTTCTGAAACAAACTCGTACTGCGCGTGCAATATACGGACCTAACACAAAAGAATGAA
>JAUESO010000573.1:0-51347 GCA_030914385.1 Drosophila antonietae | reverse complement strand
TTCCATTGGTATTTTAATTGTTTTAAAATTTTTTAAAATATATAATGGAATGTAATGAGAGTTTCAGCATATGATCTACATATTCTATTTAACATTTTAGGTTTTTTTTTAGAAATCATAACTCTTTTACAATTAGCTTTACATGCCCAAATATGTACATATGTACATATGTACAGCCACACGCTGATCTGCGATTGTACACATATACATACATACATACATATGTACATATGTATGTATGTGCGCCCGCAATGCGTCTTGCTTTGTCGCCGCTGCCTTGCTTGCTGCGCCACATGGGTTTTGATGAGAAAACTTTGATGATTAATAATTCTGTTTCTAGATGGACAATCGTATTGATATGTTCAGATTAAGATTATGATATTCATATCTTTATGCCAAACCAAACTGTATGTCTCTAGTATTTGAAATGCATTTTTTACACATTTGGGGGTGTGGGGGCGAATTGGGGACCGGAATCCAAAATCTGACAAAAACCGAAATTGTATTAAATTGGTATCTATATATATGCAGAAGACTTGGAGACTCTAACTCTAAAGATGAATTAGCTAGAATTTTATAACTGGTTCCCGATAATTTCAGTTATCGATAACTAAGCAAATATACAAGTTATCGAATTTCTGAAACAAACTCGTACTGCGCGCGCAATATACGGACCTAACACAAAAAGAATGAACTCTCTAGCTTTTGTATCTTCGGAAATCGACGCGTTCAAACATACGGACAGACGGACAGACGGACATGGCCATATCAACTTTTCTCGTCACCCTGATCAAGAATATATATACTTTATGGGGTCTGCCACGCCTCCTTCTGCCTGTTACATACTTTTAACAAAACCATTATACCCTGATTTCCCATTTTCAATGGGTTCAGGGTATAAAAAGTGCCAGACGTTACCCGCTGTGCTTGTCAACGCTATATCTACGGCCTTGACGCCGAGCAAATTAATAATTAATTGAATTTTTTTATATCTGAAGCTCAATTTTAAAAAATATTCTCTCAGTGCTTTGACGCTGCTGCAGGCCATTAAAAAATAAAAACGCTTTAATTAGCGCCGCCAAGCAAACATAATGCACAGTCTGAGAATTTGCAATTAAGCCTATATATAAATATTTTTCTCTCTCACTCTCTCTATATATATGCATATATATATTCTCATTCTCATCTGAATTGTAGATTGCAAATAATAAAAATTTTCTCATTAACAACTGTTTAACCAAGCAGACGCACTTTGTCTCAGCATATGCTTTGTGTCTCCATAGGCCACATCACATGAATATGAGTATGAATATGAATATGAATATGAGTAAATAAATGTGAATAGACACACTTACCAATAACTAGACTGGAACTCATTTAAGGCAGTCAAAGAGCTCTGCACATCCTTATCTTTTCCCCATTGCAACAAGAGCAATGAGCCTGCGCTCATTTGTATTTGGCCAACAAGTTGTTTTTTTTTTTTTTTTGTTATCGCATTTCTTAACGTTTGCTTTTAGTTAGCCAAGCGAAAATATAAAACGCCGTAGCCGCGTAGTTCCACTGCACTGCACAGCGCTGCTGTGGCTCCCAGTTCCCAGTAGTGGTAACCCGGATGCGGCGTTTCGTCTGTCCTCTCTGTGGCCACATCAAATGGAAATACTTTTGACCTTTCGTTAGCTGGTTGAATCGATTTTAGGTTCGCATAAATAGCTTAAAGATTAAATACATTTTGTATGCAAACATTTTATTTTCACACTTGAACAGGAAAGCAGCAATAAAACCATTTACCGTCAAACAGCTGCAGATGCTTCCCCAACAATAAGAGAGGCAAAAATTCGTATTATTTTATGCAAATTTTTGGTTATAAAAATGTATATTTCAGCTAACAAAATGAGTGTACGAACTTCTACTACATTTACATACAGAAATGTGAATATAATATATATATATGAATATAATATATTATATAATAGATACATATCAACAGTCTCTGTTAGCAGCCATAATGAAATATGCAAAACTACAAGAATAATTGAATATCTTGTTCCATTGATTGTCATTATCATTATCATTGTCATTGTCATTATCATTGTCATTGTCATTGTCATTGTCATTGTCATTGTCATTGTCATCGTCATTGTCATTGTCATTGTCATTGTCATTGTCATTGTCATTGTCATTGTCATTGTCATTGTCATTATTGATATGATATTAGTATTTATTATTAAATGTATATCTCAGACACAATCATTTAAAGAGTCCCATCTGCATACCCGCAAAATTTACACGCTTCAGTCAATTTCAATGCTCTATCTACCAATTTATTCAATTTATATAGATGGAGACAATGAGCATTTTGTCTTCATTGCTTATTTCAATGAATGTTTGCCAATGTTCAAAGCATGCAATTTAAATTATTCCAAGAAAAAGTAGACAAATTGAAACAAGAGTCTAATGAGGCTTTGTTTTTGCATGGGAGACGAAAGAAATCAGTTTTGGAATAAAATGAAATTCATTTCTATAAATGTCAAAAGAGCGAACAAATGTCAAATTCATAAATTCAATTATTTAGGCTAATAAATAATGAAATGGATGGCATGAATGAAATACTCCCAAATAAAAGCCAAATGCAACAAAAGCTAAATGAAATTAATTTTTGCTCGGCTCAACTAACGTGGGAATTTACTTTGGCTGGCTGTGGTCCTTGCACAGACAGCTTCAGATAATAAGCTATTCAAGACTTTGGCTAGTTTCTTTTTTCTTTAGCAGAGAGACAGAGACATATAAGGTGTGACAAATATGTTGAGGGAATACGCAGCCAGGGAATACCTATATATATGTAGTATATATACCTCAAGATGAATTCATTTAGCACAATGGGCAGGTGAAAGACACAAAGTCAGCTAACAGCAAGCAGCATTTGTGCCAGTTGTGTGGTCATGTCTGTGCGTCTGTCTGTGCGTGTATTGCCGTTGCCATATGTCACAAAAGCATACAAATGAGCAGCAATTTTTAAAGCAAAACACCAAAGAAAAGAAAAAGAAAACCAAAAAGAAAATATGTATATGTAGATATGTGTATTCCCATATAGATGCCTTAAGGCAATTTAAACTTTTGCAAGACTTTGATTTGGTTTCTGCTCTGCGACTGTGTCTGACTGTTTGATAAGCAAGAGGCAAGCGTTTCAGAGCGATAACTATAGAAGCCATATCGTCTTTAAACTTCTATGTTGCTGTCTTCAGCAAAGGCTGAAGTACTCCTGAGGCTCCCCATGGACCTCGTCCACTTTGCCACTCAATTTGTTTTCCCCCATTTTGGCAGCGAGTGCGAGCCAAGTCAAGTTTTGGGCGAATCATTGTTAAGGTTTTCGGCTACCGGGCGTCATGATAACAACAATTGCACAGCTGCTTTAAATATATTGGCTGGCTACGCCTCGACGTCCGACTTCCGATGTTGTCCCATCGCCCAATTGTTTACATTGGCAATGAGCCCAAAGGCAAGGACCGCATTGGTAAAGTGAAAAGTTACCCCTGAAATGAATTAGATTCGACACCCGGCATCATTGAACTTATCTTTGAATACCAAGACTGTGCGCTCACAACAATCTAACATATTATGCCATTTGACCCGGCCCCCACTCCGACACCGACCCCGATTCCGACCGGAACCGAATGTCACGACCAGCCAAGAGCTCCTCATACTGGCCAATCCATTGATAAATGGTTTACTGTTTACTTCTCTGTTTACCCAGCACAAATATAGAAATTCAACCAAGTGTTTACCCATGCCACAAGCACCGCAAAATCCACATCTAGTTATGTCAATATGTAGCAGTTGGCTCAAACTGATTTCAGCATACATTTCGCTCGATAGAGTGCAAGATAATTGCAGTTGAGCCCAGAGTGGCCTGGCTCAGTTATCAATTGGCAATTCATTTACAAATTGAATTCCATTCATAATGGCTTGACCCAAAACTACTAAGACTACTGTCGACTGTGCGGGGAGTGCTCGACTAGCAGATACCCGAAAGACTCAAAAAAAAAAAAAGGTTGAAGCAAGGCTTTCTAGCTCTTTGACTGAATATCGATTGTTATCGTTAATTCAAAAAACGAGTTATCGTTCAGTTATTTGATGTATATGTTTAACATTTTAAGTCTCACTCTTGAATATATTATAGGAGCACTCTGCTTAGATAGACTTAACTTGTCTCTACCTCTTACTTTTAAACCAATGCATACAAATATCGATTATTATCGATAACTTTTTAACAACATTCTTAACATTTTTAGTCTTGCGCTTGAATAGATTCCTAGATGGCAGCATTATACTTAGATAGACTTTGCTTGACTTTCTCTCTCTCACATCATATTTCCACCTGCTATTTGAAGTCACAAGCTTTTGCTAGCTAACGAGCATGACGCATAGATGACTTGACGAAAAAAAAAAAATGTCTACATATGCTTAGATCATCGTTCTAATAAAATTTTGTTTATGCATTAATTCAGACAGCTTTAAATATATTTATAAAATGAATGTGTTTATTTTATAAATTTGCATTAGATTTCAGATACATATATTCATGATGTTTGTATATAATTTATATTTCGTCGTTGCGTCCTCGCTGCTCATTTTGCCACGTTGGCAAAACACTTTGCAACGATTGATTTTCCTGTTGCAAAGTCCAAATAATGTTTATACAAGCCAAGCCCTGGCTTCTGCAGTATTTTATTTTTTTATTTTTTTGGCCTTGTTCACACATGTTTTTCCATTTTCCTTAAACCAACAAATATTGCTGCGCTCAAAGTGAACTATTCTAGAAAAAAAAGGAAACTTTTACACTTTGGTATGTTTTGGGTAAACTGAAAATAATTTAAAATTTTTGGTAATTTTGATAGAAATATATTTTATATATATATATTAATTATTTATTTTCTTTGAGTTAACTGGAAATAATTGTAGTTTTTTTCTAATTCCTTTTAATTTTATTAGAAATATATTTATTATATATTTTGTATATATTTATTTGTATAGTCATATTATGGCACCAGCATTGGGCTCACTTCTGTACTTGCCTGAAGACGGATTGTGTTGCTTTTCACATTGACAATTGAGCCACACTCGACTCTTTTCCTATCCGACCTCATTCGTCGTCAGTCGTCCCTTGGGGCCTCTCTTCTAACATAATGCTACGTAACAGTTCTTCAAGCTAATGTTACGCGAACACTTTACATGAATCAATAAGCCCTTCGACAACTGCATAATTCTCTCGGAATTCATTCCCTAGGATGTCATTCCCTTTGATGCAAGTCAAATGAAATTTAATCGAATATAAACTTTAACTGAAACTTGTCTCTTATTTTTTTATTATTTTTTGTTTGTTTGTTAACTGGCATACGAATCGTTTTTATTTGCAATCCATCTAAATTTGCTGACATGTGAATTTCAACTGCATTCCCATAATGTCAGACTTTGGTGATTGAGTAGTACACGAAGTTCGCTCCTGAATTTTTATGTTTTTATGCAGTATTTCAGCTACACGGCTGCAGTTTTTTATTGATTTACCATAGATCAAGTGTTTTGCAAGAGATTTCAATGAGTCTCCAAAAAGTTTAGCATTTGCTATCAGTACTCGCATTCATGAAAATTAAATGAGTATATTAGTGAGTATGAGTCCGTCTGGATACTTGAGCATCTGTCTGTGCGTTTGTCAGATAGATAGATTGATTGATAGATAGATAGATGTCAGTCAGTCTATCTGTACGGGCGGTGAGTCCGTCAATCTATACGGACGGATAGTCCGTCCATCTATATGGATGGATAGTCCGAATTGATAGTCCGTCTATCTATACGGACGGATATTCCATCGTCTATACGGACGTATATTCCAACTATCTATACGGACAGCTAGTCCATCCATCTACATCCATTTGTATGTTGAACCATTTCACAGCTAATGAAACTAAAGACTTGAGAAAACTGTGCATAGATTTTCGTAAGCCCCCATTAGGGACGATAAAAGAAATGAAAAAAGCAAATCTATAACTCTACAGATGAAGAAAACTTTAACTTTAAATCGGAGTTGGTTTCCTCTAACAATCTGATTCGCAGCATATCTGAAATTTGACTATGAATGAGTATAATGCAATTGATAACGTCCAGACTCGATTGCAATTTGATTGATTTGCCTTAGATCAAATGTTTTGCAAAAGTTAATTCTTCAATTAGTTCAGCTACACTTTAACAAATATTTCGGACTAATTGCTATTAGACACGCTGCTTGGCTAAAGCATCTTAATTAAACGACTCAGTCTGCATCTCTCTCTCTATCTCTCTCTCTCTCTCTCTCTTTCTCACTCTCTCTGTCTTTCTGGCCAACTGCCAGCGGCCCTGTTGCTAGCGTGGCCAATTTGTTTGTCGCGCCTTTTCATGTATAGGCATCACATTTTAATTTGTTGTGCTCCACAATATGCTTTATGGCATCATTCCGCTTGAATAACAACAGACATATAGCCAATAAAATGCTGCCTACGGCAGATGCTGAGACACTTGCTGCCGACACACTTGGCCGATGAAAATAAAAAAGCCCAAAAAAATGAAGAGAAAAACAGAAGAACAACCAAAAAAGAAAACAAAAACAATGAAAACCAATTTCTTATATAATTTTACAATTTCACAATTTTTTTTTCTCGGGGGGTCACAAAAGTTGATCAGGTCCAAAATGGGGGGAAAAACGTGAATGGAAAAGGAACAACAGAAAGCCTTCCCCCACACACACACACACATATATATAAATTGCTTTCGGGAAATGGCATTGACATTGATATACCCTGTACGCAACTGTCACATATATATATATACATATATGCCTGCATAGGTATCTCTATGCATCTTGAGCCTGAGTCTGTGTCTATTGATATTTATGTTTGTGCTTAATCAATTCCGAAGTGCTTGAAGTTTGGGCCGAACCGCATCGGGACTCGAGGCCAATTCGCGGCCGGGACAATTTCTGCTGATTTCTCATATATTTTACGAGGCAACGTCCGAAAGTTTCGCCTTTGCCATTTTTTATTGTTAACTCAAATTGAAATGATTTTTATTGATAAAACGCACACAAGCGCACGGGAAACAGGATGAGCAAGCAGTTCGACTTTTTGTTTACATTTCACAAACGAGCCTGAGCTTTCATGGACACTTCAGGAACTCCATGAAAACGCAGTTATGACGCCTTCCGACTAGTTATGGCCATCAGGCACTAAATCAAAAAGTACAGCTAACAACGGCCGTGCCGCATCGGGCCCATCGATAATGTCTATAAATAACTAGGAGTATGCATTTGATGGGCTTCACATAGTGAGAGAGAGAGAGAGAGGGAGTGAAGGGGAGGGGGTGGGACTCCCATATTCCCATCTCAAGTGACTGAAGCGATACCTTTGCTCAGATACTGCTTTAATATCGTATAAAATTTCCATATTTACAACAACTTCTCTCTCTCTCATTCCTCACTCCCTCCATCTCTCTCTCTCTCTCTCACACACACAGTCTGTCTTCTTTTGATTTATAGGTTTACCAAGATATGAGATATGACAGTTTTGCTCTCGGAATACAAAGGGAATTTCAGATGCAAACTACTCGAAAGCTTCTCCTTTTGCCAATTGAATGTCAATTGCTTCACATTGTTTTGAGCAGTTGAAGCTGAATTTGCATATCCATCAGTCATAAGAATCTATATGATAAATTTGCAAGCCATAAACTATTCGTTGAAGCAGGAAAGATATTATGATTAGGTTTTATTGCATATACAATATTTGTTGCTCATATTTTGAAAAAAATTCAAATTAAATATATATTTGAATTGAACTCATTAATTACCCAAATCATATTTCACAAAAAGCTTTTTGCGACGTCTCTCTTGAGACAACAAAATAGAGAGAGAGAGAGAGAGAGAGCTTCCAAGGAAATAATTTACTAATTAGAATAACTGTGAATGAGCATTGACATTCTAAGCTTCTTGTGAAGTTTGAAATAAGCAACAGTGGCACCAGTCGGCATTGCTCGACTAAAAGATACCCTGTACAATAAGCTGAGCTGCTGTTTCATTCATTTTACACATCTTGTATGCATGCATGTTCAAGAATACATATATATAATGTATATACATATTTACACACATTCATAAGCACGCGCTCTGGCTGCTGCGCTTGGGCTGCGTTTGTTCTGAGCTTGATTATTGAATAACTTTTCTTCTACACAACCTTACTTAATGCAATTTTCGGAACATGCTTATTACAACTAAATGTATCTATATGCTAAACCACAAGCTTCTTCGAGAAAAAGAAATGACTATCGATTATTATCGATTAAAGAAAAATGGAATCAGTTATGGAAAAATATGATTTGCTCATATTATGGCTTATACTCATACTTTACTAGTATAATATACAGATGTAGACATTTCAAATTTTCAGATGTTGATGAAGACATTCCGATGAGCCCTTCTACTAAGCACAATTCTATACTATTTGATATATATATTTCTAGCTTATAATGAAATGTAGTGAATAATAGAAAAACATAAATAAATAAACCTAACTTAATATATATATAGAGACAAGTCTTCAGCTTTTGACACCCAGACACGGCTGGATTCACTAAGGTTGACCTTACATTATTCTTTACATTGATTCTCAGAAAACCTTTATATCTTGATTTAACATTTTCAATTGACAGAGACATCGGGTATTTGAATGCAATTGCAATGCAATTTTTTTTTATTTGTTTGACAATCATCATAAAAAAGGGAAAATAAGTATTTAAAACGTGAAAGGAAAATACTGGTATAAAAGGGAGCATAAAGGAGAAAAAAAAATGAATTTTGATGCTCCCTTTTATTTTAGTATTTGGCTGTAATTTTCGCAATTTAAATACTTTTTTTAAACCTAGTCTAACCTAGTCTTTCACCCTAGTCTATGTCATGTCCGACACTTTGGTCTCTATCTCTCACTCTATCACCCTCTCACTCTCTTTCTACCTTCACCGAGCGCCGTCTGGCTAGCAAATATTTCTCCTTAGGTAACATCTCAAATATGCATTCGTAATTTTGTCAATTACCTTTGAGATCATTTTCAAATCAAAGGTAATCAAAAGGGTATCAAATACTATGTCCATTCGGACCTTGAGCCGTAGTTGGGAATTGAAGCTGTTGTTGCTTCGATGTTGGCCTACGCCTGAATAAATTGCAATTCAAGTTTCTGTGGCTTTTGAGCTGGAAGAGTAAATTGTATGTGCCAAAGCTGACTTAACCATACTTTATGGCAGAAACTTACTCTTGGCCTGTCTTATTGACTGAGCAAAGTTTGTTTCACTTTTGCAATGTTCTGCTTTATTTACTTAAACGTCGAATGCACTTACAGCGCGGCTCGGTTGCTGCGGCTACTGCGGCTGAGGATTGAATGTTTTTTCGAGCTTTTTCTTTTTTTTGACTGCACTTTCAGGTCTTCGTTCATTAGCAACACCTGTGTGCCCCGCTATGTAGTTACCACTTGCAAATGACCTTTGAGTTGTGCGTAGGTTTTTGGCTGACTGAAAATGCCGAATGCCAGGAGTTGAAACACTCGAGCCTTTACAGCGTCAGACCACATAAGTTGAAAGTAGCAAATTGTGGCTTCATTTAAATTAATTAACCGGCAATTGGCCAAGTGTCCATGGTCAAGAAGCCAAGGGCTAACAAATGTAAATTGAAGTGTGTCCGGTAGCCATTAGCTACTGCTGCGCTCCTAGAAGTCTGACCACTTTACCAACTTTCCCAGAGTTTCACGGGAAAAGCAAACAAGCTTTGGTACACAACTTTTGCTATTCAAATTCGACGGTAAATTGCATCAAAGGACACTAAAAGCAAAAAATATCACGCCCCCAAATGAACGAGTTTTCCATATAATAAAGTCTGTTAGAAGTATATAGATATATATTGATTGCGGTAATTGACGGAGGCGGGCGAACTTCCGGTACTGTTCAAGCAGCAAAACCATAAAATATGCAATTGATTGATGACAATGGCGTAGCGGAACAGTGACCAGAGAGAGAGAGAGAGAGAGAGAGAGAGAGCAGAGAGACAGACACAGGCTAACTGAACAGAGGCCAACATAACAAATGAGACTGAAACAGACGCTAACAGAGCACAGGTTAACAGAAAGAGACAGGATAACAGAAGGGAGACTAACAGAAGTGAGGCTAACAGACGATACGCTTAGAGAAGACAGGCTAACAGAACAGAGGTTAACAGAAAATAGGCTAACAGAAGAGCGACTAGGTAAAGAGAAATAATACAGCAAATTGGCTAAAACTAACTTTAACTTTAAACATTTTTTTTTCATATTTTTATACTTATTTTATTAATATAAGTTTGAGCTAGCGCCCAAGCAGTTAAGCATACAAAATGTTTTAGCTGTCGCAACAATAATTTAAGTAAAATCAATAACCGAAACCTATGTACATAAATACCTGAGGCAGTGGCCCTTGCGTTTAACCAATTATATTTGGTAGATCGTCTATGCATGCAACGGACATTCTTTGTCGAGTTAAATTAGCCGCCGCCATGAGCCATGCCAAATGACAGTGAAAAATGATGGCTAATGGCAGCGAGGGGCGTAAACACATGAATTGAAATAAAACGGATCGAAATGGAATGTACAGCATGGCAATGGCAACTGCATGGGCGTTTGGACTGTGGGCGTGTCGAGGGCAGTCTCGGGGCATGTAGCATGCAACACATGTCAAACTAAAAACAACTGCATAAGCATTACCTGCCACAGACATTGTCAGAGTCCTGGACTGTTGCCACAACTCCAATTTAGCAATTTACAATTCAATGAGCCTGCATTCGGTGCCAGAGATATAAATCCCAGCCGGTTCCCAAATAAGCCAAATTTAACAAGCAATAAACCAATTTATATATACATATATATATATATATATATATATAAAAACCAATTGGAACATATTTTCAATGTTTGACTGAAATCCCAATAGGTTAGACGAACTTTTGGGCCAATAACAAAAAAAAAAAGCTTGACATGCGACAGGAATCCGATATAAAATGTGTATTTTGGGACAAGCCACAGACAAGAGATATACTGAATATAAAAGTCGTAGGTCTAATACTCTATAGATTGTTGAGAAAAACTTAGCATATATAATACAATCCGCTTATAACTGTCGCTATATAAGGTTGTTTGGGGATTAGAATTTTCGTTTCGAACTCTATAAGCGAAGTCGTTATAAGCGGATTCTACTGTGTCTATATTCCAGCTTTAGTTGTCGCCTCTACCTTGCACACCCTTCAATGTAATGAACTTAGCTTAAGGAATACTTAAAACAGTTTTGCATTGGATAAGTTGAGTTTTTGAAAGTATAACAACTCTATAACTCTATATAACTCTAGTATTCTACTAAATCAAGCCAGAGTCAATTGTAAAGCGAATAAAGACTCTCACTCAATCAAAGAGTCCCACGGTAAAGCGAACTAACGTGGGCAGCGCGAATCAATACTTTTTGTAACTTGAAGCTCAAACAATTTGCGCTGTCTTTTGACAATACTTTAAGCAACAAACAAGGAAGAGTGTTCGTGTTGGGAGTAAACGACTATGATACACCCTGCACCTAATGTTAAGCTGCAGTTCCAAGGGGTTCTGCTTGATGCGCAGCGACTGCGCGTGGGGCTGTTCCATTGGGCTTTACTGAGGGAGCTTTATTATTGAATAACTTTTCTTCTAGATGTGCTTTATTTATCAAATTTTCAGAGCCTGTTAAGAACATTCATATGTGTCTATTTGAACAAAGAAAGTGCTAGAGCACGGAGAAAATCTGAGCTATTGAAAAAAGGGAAAATTTATATATAAAATTTCAGAGCTGTAGAATTTGAGACTTACACGATCATTAGACAGAGACTTAGAGGGGCGGTCGAGCATGCCTAAATGGACGCCTTTATAATTCAAACATGTTATATAAGTGCTTTTCAGGTTCTACCACACCTTTCTCTACCCATTTCAATCAATTCCAACGAAACCAATATACCCTCGATTCGCATTATTTCAATGGGTTCAGGGTATGAAAAAGCAAATAAAATTTAATCGAATTTAGCCTTAAGTACACTTTATATTATTTGAATGGTCCTAAGAAGCTTTCAGCTCGGATCGATGCGAAAATAGAAATAATATTATGGAAACATATACATACATAATAATGCCGCTCAAGGCTCTCCAGTCTGAGCCGTGCTTAGTAGACGAATTATCAATATAAAGTTATTTTCAGCGAAATATTTAACTAGAAATTTTACAATTTCGTGCAAAAATTCCAGAATTTAAGGCCTCAATGGAATTTCGCTTTAATGGGCGGCCGACTCTGGACTCTGAAAATGTCGGATGCTGTGTGTGTGTGTTGGAGCCGGGAATAATAATATCTTTCAATTGTGCGACGTGCACAAAATAAAAAACAATTACTTAAATTTTATTTACATTGGGAAATCTTTTGGGCCCAGTTCATTTTGCAACATGCTCAGCCATGGGAATGCCATGGGAATTGGTATATAGGCTCTGCTGTTACCTAGATTCCAATTGGGAATGGTGTGCGAGAAAGAGAGTGAGAGAGATAGTGAGTAGAGCGCGCTCTCCCTCTTGAGTTTTCCTATATTTATCATTTCCATAAAATTTGCATGTTTATTTGTGGGCGTACCCATTGAACCATGGTCAGAAGCGGCGATGCGGCGACGTAGCTAAATTTAATTTTGTTGCTTTGTTAATGAGCTTGGCTTGTTTAACAATTTCGGCCACGCTCAGCTAATGGGTTGCCGCTGAAACAGCAACAGCAACAACAACAACAGTAACAACAACTAATACAACACACATTTCCTTTTGGAGCACAAAAAAACAGTTGCGTCTGCTGCAAACACCAAAGCAACTCTCGGCACACGGCCTTAATCCCTTGTGCCCATCCTCAAACCCAACTAGTTACACACACACACACACACACAGACACACACACACATACCCACATACCCACGCGTGTGTCACTGTTTGCTTTCTATCTGCATGCCAGCGAATGCAAAGCGGCTTCTGACGTAACGCAAAGCCTAATTTTGTATATACACACACACACACATATGTACATATATTTGTATGTATTTTTTTCTTACTCTGTGTTTTTTGATTTCGCACGTAAGTCAACAAACAGACAGTGTAGCTCTGCTCTTCGCTGCCCTCTGCTCTTTGACTGGTTCATCAGCGGCTGTGATGGTAGTGGAACCAGTGGAACACCCGTACGGGCCGCACCATCAGCAGGTAGTTCAAATTGAGCAGTCAGTGCCATTTTCAACTAGGCATTGGCAATGATGAATGTTGCATGTCTGGCCAAAAAGTGAAGATGGCTTGACTTCATTATGTGGCGGCAGGCCGGCAGCCGCTAGGCGGCATGCAAAAAAACGTTAGCGTCCACCAACAACCTTTTGGCCATTAACATTATCGTTGGCCGTGCTCAAAGGAATCACATTTGTTATGCCCAGCGACCGACACCAAAAAAAAAAAAAAACATAACAAACCCAAACGTAGTTAGAGCCGGCATAAATTAGCATTTAAATGTGAAATGAGAAAAAGATGCAACTCGTGTTTCTGCGCCATGAAATTTAAATTTTTTTAGCTGGTTGAACATTTCTTTTAGTTACAATAAATTGTGAGCTGAGGCTCTAACACTTATCGATGATAGACAACATAGCTATCGATATTTGTAGTTTAAGTGAACTATGAATTGTGAAGCTGTGGCTCATTGATAGCAGAATGTGGCAAATATCGATATTTTTTGTTTAAATTTTCGTCACGGAAAACTTTTGCCTTGCATTTAATTCTTTAAAATCAAAGCTATTTTTTGTAAACCAACTATCGCTATATATCTCTTATTCTTCTGCTTCTGCTTCTGCTTCGTGTTGCAGCTGCCTCAGTGGCCGTCTCCTCCTGGACTCTAGTGGCAATATCCTGCGAACGCTACTACGCCATATGCCATCCACTCCGATCTCGCACTTGGCAGACGATCAATCATGCCAACAAGATAATCGCTTTCATCTGGCTGGGCAGCTTGGTCTGCATGACGCCCATTGCGGTATTTAGTCAGCTGATGCCCACCAGTCGTCAGGGTGAGTAGGTCATATGCCATTGCTCCGCTTCATTTCTTAGCCATATTCATGTTTTCGTTTCAGGTTTGCGCAAGTGCCGCGAACAATGGCCCGTTGGCTCTTTGGGCTATGAGCGCGCCTATAATATCTTCTTGGACTTGGCGCTGCTGGTATTGCCGCTGCTCGCTTTAAGCTTTGCTTATCTCTTCATCACTCGCACTCTCTATGTGAGCATGCGCAACGAGCGCGCCATGAACTTTGGCAGCAGCGGCCCCGATGTCGGCCTCACCACCAGCAGCAGCAGCAATAACAATAGCTGCAGCGGCAGCCGTCGCACATTTGGCAGCTCCAACTATCTGATGCGCATGCAGCTGCGACAGGAGGCACTGGCCGCGGAGAGTGCTGCACAGTTAGACATGCTGCTGCAGCAGCAACAGCAGCAGCAGCAGCAACAATGCGGAGCAGGACAATATTATTATGGTAAGTCGATCGATGTTTCTCTCCCTCTCTCTCATCACACATATTCTGCCCCACTCTGCCGCTCTTGTTCTGCATGTGAGATTTGAAAGTCAACGCTCGACAGCTTCAATTGCTCGACTTTGCCGCATTTTTCTGTTCACCAACGTTGCTGAAGTATTTCCTGCTCATTCACGCTTCTGCGCTCAGCCACCCACGCTAGCTACACACACACACACACACACACACAGACACACTTGCACACACTCGGGCAATTTGCATGGCAAAATCAGCCAGGCGTAAAATGTGATTCAACATCCTACTTTATCCAGCGCACAATACTACGGGCAGCTCTGCCGCATGGCTAACTAACCGCGTCACTCATACGCCGCATCGAACGACCACTGTGTGTGTGGCGATAAATCGGCTGCCGTTGAATTCAATTTGATTTCGAGCATTTGATAAATTCAAGTGAGCCACTCAAATTGGCTTTCATTCGCAACGATATCGCTGAGCTTTAAATGCTTTAACTACAAAACGTGCCGCACATTAAGCTGCAGCTTAATATTGCCAAACTGTTCCATTTGAATGTTCAACAGTACCACACTCTCTATGTCTCTCTCCCTCTCTCTCTCTCTCTCTCTCACACACTCTCGGGCATTCCCTTGCTAGCTGTCAATCAATTAAGATTTAAAGCCTACTTAGAGTGGCTCATAAACCTAAAACATTTCATAGTTCGTCAGGCTCGAGTCGACTTGGCTCTTTCTCAGTCGTTCCCTCTCACTCTCGCTCTCACCCTCTCTATCTCTTTCCTGCCATTCAGTTCAGTCAACACTCGCGTTAATTAGAAGCTCTTTAGTTATATATGTGCCAATAAAATGTAATGCTCTTAGTTCTTTTTTGGCGGCCGCCCGAAAGTATGCCATGCCCTCTGCCCAAATGAGCTAAACAGAAATTGCATATTAACATAAAGTTGAGCTTAAGAGAGAGAGAGAGAGAGGGAGAGAGCAGTCAATGAATTATCATGGTCGACCGTAAAAGGATGCTCGCCTGGCGCTGTGCAAGTTTTGAAGTCGCAATTCCATTTCCGGTTCCGCATTTTAAACGCACTTCAGCGAAAGGGTCAAAAACAAATATCGTAAATTATGCTGGGGGTCGAGCATTTAAACGCTCGTTAAATACCCGGCTATCTCCTTTATCGACCCAAAAGGCCCAGCGCAAATTAGTGCGACCAGATTGCTATAGCTACACCCAGCACATGGTGACACATTCACACACACACACACACACACATGGACACACACATGACTAGCCACACCACATGACCGCAAAGAGCACCTTGAAGAGAGAGAGACACGCTCCACTGCCGTCAGTTGATGATATATTTTATTAAAAATTTTTGTTTTTTCTCATTTTTTTTTTGTTTTTTTTTTTGTTTTTTTTTTTTTTTTTTTGGAAAACCTATCCAATTTACGGGCTCCACTTAACATTTCTGTGTCATAAATTTCGGACGCAAAACTGGCAGGCTGCCACTAGAGTCCTTACCGGTCGAGTGCTTGCGGCGTACGTAGTCGTGGATGCTGGTGGCGCAAATGTTTTATTACATTCACAGCACAGCGCAAGGCTCTGGCGTGCTCGTACGTAATTTGCATAACCAAGTCTAATATAATTAGAGCCCTAAACTCATAATATTTGACGTTGCTGCGGCACTCATTAAAGCCCTGCAACGGGTAGTCACAATTTAGACGCACTTCTCACAACTCCAGCTCTGACTCGACTCAGTTTAGATAGGTTTACATGCAACTGCTACTGTGTGGTAGTCTACTATGTATATTTAGGATGAGTATCTCATGCTTATCATATGCTGCCCATACTGCAGTACTTTTCGTATTTTAATTACCAGCGACGACTTAGCTGCCCAAGTTGTTCATATATTATTCATTGGCAATGGCAAAGATGATTTCTTAATGTCTCTTTCAACTTTGTATGCTCGTGTGCTTAATGAACAACTGAGTCGGGCGCTATCAACTGCATAATACTTATTTATCTATCCATTATCTAATCTAGTGTTGGTAAACAATAAGTCTAATTAGTTTGCAGCATTTTAGTTTAGTTTTTCAGCTTTCTAGACTACAAATTTGAGAAGTAACACGCCAGTTGTTGGGCGTACCTATATGCGTTATATCTTATATATAATTTAATGCTAAAGTCTTTAGCAATTTGAAGAATAACAGTTCTTCTATTTAAAGTATTTGCTGATTTGTAGCGCCGTTAATGGATGCATCGGAAAAGTCATTATACATTATATGACATGGGTATTCGAGGGTTAATTCCAAATTTTCAAGCCTAAAGCTTCAATAGCGACGAAATGATTCGCGAATGATGACGGAAAGACGGACGGACTAAAACATGCATGGAGAGACGGATGGACGGACGGATGAACGACACACGAACAGACGGACGGATAGAAGAAAGGAAAATGGAAGAACGGACGAAGAAACAGGTGGAGAAACAGACACAAGACAAGGAAGAACGGACTGACAAAAGAATGGGCAGACGGATGGACAACCGGACAGACCGACGTACAGACAGATATACGGACTGACGAACAGATAGACGGACGGATGGAAAGATAAACGCCTATGCTCATTACTCATACACAATACTCATACCTCATTGCTCATTCGTCATTCGTCATTCCTCATTTCTTATCCACTTCATAGTCGACTGAGCGAGCATTAAGCAGTCAGTCTTGGGTTGAACTACACATATTCGTGTAGCAATTACTTTGGCAAACTTTTAGCAGACTTTGACAAGCAATTCGTTAGAGTATACAAATAAGAATTTCCAAACATGGCAGACTTAAGGGCTTAGCCTACGCTGCATTTATTGAGGATAAAGTTAATGTATGTAAACATAAATATTAACAAATGCGAATCATGAATCTCCATTTGATTTCAACTACTGTTCTCTGTCACATTCGCCAAGTTGTATTCATCGGCAACTACCAACTCTGTTGGATATCGAGAGATGTGATGTGTGGGTTACGGCAGCTGGTAGAGCTCTCACCTGTGGCGTCTATCGATCGTGCCGCATTGTCTCCCTCTGTACTCCCTCTGCCGTTCGCTGATTGTTGCCAGCGGCTGTAGCGAGTGCCACAAATTGATGAGCCGCTGCCACACGGCGCTCGAACTCCGCCTGTCGCCGGCGATCGTTGGTGCTGCGCATCACCGTGCGATAGATCAGATGCAGAAGCCGACTGTTGTAGCCATTGTCGAAGAGGCGATCGTGCTCTTGGCTATTGGCTAGCAGATCATACGGATACAGTTGTTGTCCTGTGTTGTCGCAGAACAAAAAAAAAAAAAAAGAATACCCTTGTAGCACAGTGTAATATGTGTTTAGCAACACTTACCCGTATTACTCTTTGCGGTACTCGTTGGAAAATCCTCATTTGTCGGCTTTGACCACTCATCACACGACATCTTGATGCAAAGGCCCACTGTAAGAGCAGTAAATGTCATTCAGTTCTACTATGGGTGGGCGTGGCACCACTTACCCCAGGCCAAAATCAGTAGAAATAGTAAGATCTGTAGACAGAAGCGCCAGTTAAACATGCTCGTCTCTAAAAATATATATCTTGAATATGACAAAACTCTTGTCGACTTTTCGAATCAGTAGAAAATATTTAGAAATTTATTTTGCTTTATTTTTTAAGTAGTTTGACAAGACGATTGTGAACTTGACTAAATTTCAGTTGCCCGACCGACCAGATAATTTCCTGAAGATAGAAATTGTTCCTGAAATTAAATAAATTATAAGAAATTTGAAGAATATTTCTTATATAATACAATCGATTATTAAAAGTAAAAGCTAATAAGTAACAGGAATGGAAAATATAAAGGGAAATAAAGAAAAAGGATAAGAAAGAAAACTCTAGTCGAAACTGTTCGATTGCGAGATCCCCTGAACCCTTCGAAGAATTCTACGGAATAAATATGTAACAGTTTTTATTCGATAGCACTAAAACGATAATTATTATCGGTTTTTTAAAACAAACTCCATCTGCGCATGACATACGCGAATCTACCAAACAATTTCTAGTTTTTAGCTCTTGTAGTTTCTGATATCGACGGACGGGCGGACAGACGGAAAGGCAGACGGACGGAAAGGCGAACGGATGGACAGGCGGACAGTCGGAAGGACATGACTAAATTGACTCAGCTTTTCGGCCCGATCAAGAATATATACTTTACTGTGGTCTGCCATGCCTCTTTTTGCCTGTTACATACATTTAACAGAACCAATATACCCGTATTCCCCATTTTCAATGGGCGCAGGGTATAAAAAAAGTAAAAATAGCAGATTTAATAATTCTCTAATGGAAATCCCCAATCAGAGTCTGAACAATTTGATTCCGAGTACACTTTTCAATTCGAATTTAAATTTAAAGAGTTTTCACAGTCGCTGCAATATGTATGCCACCCACCCATCCACCTGCCTGGCTTAAGGCATTATTCGTTCCACCGAGGACACAAGCGAATGGCCAACGCTCGCGGCACGGCCTTTGTGCCATGGTACGAAGTAAACGTTAACGGATAACCGATAACCGTTTGCCGTGCAAAGAGATGCAGCAACGGAGGCGGCAGCATTTGCCACGTGCCACAAAACAAATTGAATGCACAAATGCGAAAAGCTGTCGGAACGCGCTGTGCATCTGTGCATCTATGGATCTCGACTCCAGTTGCTTAACAGCTTCATGGCGCAACACCGAATACCCCAAACTAATCAGCTAATTAAAACCAACAAGCAAGCATCGCTCTGCGAACCAGCAGATGGCATTCAAATACCCATTCACACGTCCAGCACTGCGTCTCCAACCTCGTCCAGGTGCATGTGAGTCCGAGTGCAGCTGATAAGAGCCAGCCGCCAGCTGTCAGTCAAAGCTACTTCAATGGCAGCCAAGCCAAGTCTTCCATCAGCAGAGCTTTATACCCACCTATATATACTCTGTCTCGGACTCGTTTGCCAAAAGCTTGTGGATGACAGATGTCAGACTGTGTGGCTGACAGGGCATACGCTGGTCATGCATGCCCCAACCACAACCTCACAGAACTCAATTTTTGTGTGTATGCAAATCTGTTTTTCCACAAGCAAACATGCGAGCTTTTCGCTTAACATTATTAACAGTTGATTCTATTCGTGTCAGCATTTAAATTCCATTCCAACAATCGTCTAATCACCCACCGCCCCGTCCTCCCTAGGTCCAATCGTTTGGGCAATGGATTCGAAATACACATAAATAAAGTGAAAATGCTTTATGCTATATACACATGTACAGTTATGTTACTGCCATGTCAGAAACAATGATTTATATCGCTCCACATTGAGGCGCAGTTGAAAAACGCCTTTGTCCGACCTGCTCCAACGAAATGTTGCCTTTTGTTGGCCATGTTTGGTTTTTCTTTTCTATTTTGCTTTGTTTTTTACCTTCTCTCTCTCTCTCTCTCTCTCTCTCTCTCTCTCTCTCTCTCTCTCTCGCTCTCTGCATACAACTGCATACATAGCAATACAATATTAGGTATATGTATTCATGGCTTTACGAAACTTCTATGACTTAGTGGCGTAGTGGGCATTCAGAATATATTGTTTGCGTGAAAGATCTAGCCGTTTGTACATCCATTCGTCTATCTTTCCGTTTATCAAACCGATTGTTCATCCATCCAGCCATTCATCCACGCATTCAATTGCTGCTCTTTCCATTTGTCCGTAAATCCATTCGTCCATCCATCATCCATTCCTCCATTAACCCGTCTGTCCATCGATTTGTCCACCCACACATCCTTATATCTGTTCAGTTATCCATCTATCTGTCCGTCTATATACTGTCAGATGTGAATGAATCAATCCATCCTTTCATCAATCTTGCTATCTATCCATACGTTAGTCCATCCATGCGTCCATCTATCCGTTCATCTGTCTGTCCATCAATGCTGTTGCCTATACATCCATCTATCCATCCATCCATTCATCAATCCTGCTTCCTATCTATCCCTTCGTCAGTCCATCCATCCGTCCATCTAACCTTCTATACATCCTTTCATTCATCATTATCATCATCCTTTATCCATCATCCATCATCCATCATCCATCATCCATTCATCCATTCATCCATTCATCCATTCATCCATTCATCCATTCATCCATTCATCCATTCATCTATTCATCCATCATTCATTCATCCATTCATCCATTCATCCATCATCCATCATCCATCATCCATCATCCATCATCCATTATCCATCATCCATCATCCATCATCCATCATCCATCATCCATCATCCATCATCCATCATCCATCATCCATCATCTATCATCCATCATCCATTCATCCATTCATCCATTCATCCATCATTCATTCATCCATTCATTCATTCATCCATTCATTCATTCATCCATTCATCCATTCATCAATCCTGCTATCTATACATCCGTTCATTCATCCTTATACATGCCCGCCTATACATATATCTTATACTCATCCGTTCGTCCATCTATTCGTCTGATTATACATCCACCCATCCATCTGACCGTCCATCAATCCATCCGTACACTTAATCCATCCATCTGTTCATTCATTCGTCAATCTGTGCTCAGAGTTAAGAATTCCTTTCCTATGCTCACCCAACTAAAGCACTCTCATATGTTCGAGCAAAGATTAAAAAATTTTTCTTATGGATCTCTAAGGCGCTCCTCCTCTATATACGCTATTTATATGCTCAATCGTTTTCAGCCGATAGCTACACTCATGGTGGTAGCAAGCGTCGCTTGTTTGGCTCGTGTGATGGACGTCGTCATCTCTATTGCATGCGCAGTGCATCGGTGAAGTCGGTTCGACACCAGCAGCAACAGCAACAACAGCAGCAGCAGCTCGGCGCATCAGGTGAATGCTGTGGCCGAGTACCACGTATGTCCACAATGCGTCAGCAGCAGCTCTACATGAGCTCAGCCAAGGATGGAGAGAGACGCAAGTCGTTGTCCACGCCCAGTTTGCGCATCACAGAGGCAACGCTGCGCAGGTAAGTGCAACTGAGAGCTAAAAGCATCCAATAACTGTCTGACTAATATATCGATACGCTTGCCTGCAGATCGAATGAGAGCAAGAGCTTGGAGAGCAAGAAGCGTGTGGTCAAGATGCTGTTTGTGCTGGTGCTGGAGTTCTTCATATGCTGGACGCCGCTGTATGTGATCAACACAATGACCATGCTGATTGGACCCGTGGTGTATGAGTATGTGGACTATACGGCAATTAGCTTCTTGCAGCTGCTCGCATACTCATCGAGCTGCTGCAATCCGATTACCTATTGCTTCATGAACGCTAGCTTCCGGCGCGCCTTTGTGGACACCTTCAAGGGCATGCGATTGTGCAATGGGGGACGCTTCGGATTCTGTCGTCGGCGCTCCAATAACAAGACAAATTTATCTGTGGCCGGAAATTCGATTGCGTTGGCCAATTCGGTGATGTCTAGCCATACCATACTGGAGAGTCCGCGGCTCTGAGGCAGTCGACGTCAGCAGACGTCAATGAAGCTGCGTTCGCTGGCGCGCTTGTCAGACAGGGACAGAGATAAAGATAGAGATAGAGACAGGGATAGAAATAGGGATATGGATAGGGATAGGAATAGGGCGGGAAATGGTACGAACGAGGGCCTAATGGAGACGGAGTCACTGTAGGAAAGCAGACTAGACCCTAATAAAAGTATGTGATGTGCATGAAACTGAAACTGTGGTTGTCAACGATTCTACTCCAAGTAAGTTGTGTTTTGGTATGGATAAGAGAGATATATATATACTATATACTATATATTGCTATTGGGTTTCAATGCATGAAGCTAACTAAAATCTATTTGTATTAATAATCGTATCACTTCAGAACTGTTGCATTGTCTTTTATTGTAAAATCTAATTGTTAAATGTAAATTGTTAGACTTACCCTGGCGTCGTTTCAGTGTTTATACAAATGTCTTTTTTTTTATACATATAAATATATATAAAATATAATTGCTATATATATATATACGTATGAATAACCAAAGAATTTTAAAAATACAAATATATTTAAAAACCAATTTACTATACTAGTTATAAGATCAAGATCAAGATCAAGTCGAACTTCAGCTAGAGCTAGAAAATGCATTTGACAAGTGCAAAAACTGTTTACCTGAAACTTCAAGCTACAAAATATAATAATAAAACAGAAAATCCACAAAGTATTAAAAAACTAAATAAATAAATAAAAGAATATATATATATATTGATGTAATTGAATCGAGTGAAAAGACAAAAAGAAAAAAAAAAAAACTTTCTTGAATCTTCATGTTTAAAGTAAAATAAATATTCCTTCTGGGGCGAACCCAAACTAAATCTTGGCGCGTTTCAAACCGTCCGTCAAAACTATTTGTCAACTTAGCTTAGTGTTTCGAGATTTTTGTCGTAACTTTCAAGCGAATTAGGTTACATTTAAGTAGAGCTGGTTCAAGTTTCTGCTCATGCGTATTATTATAGAAATATGTGACTCGAATTTTAGATGCTAATTTCTCAAGAATTTCCAAATAAAAATTAATAAAATAATATATGTAGTACCTATACATACGAGTATATCAGAGAATATTATATATATATATATATATGCCCATATATATGTATATGTATGAATTATATCTGTGTGTTAGAGAGTTTCAATATTTTCACTTCTGTACACCTCAACGAACTTACGAAGTGCAAATTCGCTAATTCATATGTAAAATAGCAATAAATGTGTTTTATGAATAAAAATACCAAAAGTGCTATTTATTTGGTTGGCATACTTTTAGGCTGAACTGTATGCAGGGGAAAGATTTCACAGTGAATTAATTCGAGCACTCATTTGACTGCCTGATATTGATTGCCCATTTGAAGTTAATGAGCAGCAACGTAACGCTGCTCAAGTTGCTGTGCGTGTTGGCCACGTTGGCCATGTTGGCCACGTTGTTGGCTGTGAGACAAAGGCAACGTCAATTGCCATAAATAATGTTCAGTCGACAGGATGAGTGGCCGGATACTCGCACAAAGCCAGATGCATATGCCTGGTGCTCTGGAGCTTCTGAGTGGGTGCGAGCAGAAATCAATTATCGTCTGACCGCAATAGATGAAGTGTATCTCTCTCTCTCTCTCTCTCTCTCTCTCTGGCTGGCTCTGATAGGGGTATAGTTATCAAATGCTGGGTCATTGATTATGTTGATGAACGATTAGAAATCAAAAGATAAGGCAACATGACAAATCATTTTAATGGAAATGGATTTATTTTCCATTGCACAACAATATGAACATGTTTCTCCAATTACTGTTTATTAGAGTGCAAGTAAATGCAAATATTGTTGGTCTTGTCAATGCAATTACTTAGCAAAAGCTATAGCCAAGCCATACTTAAGCAAATAAGAATCACAGAGAGAGAGCGAGAGAGAAGGAGAGAAAGAGAGAGATGTGTGCACAGCCGGCAAGTCTAAGCTATGGAATATGGATTAAGATGGAATATAATGATTGCATGGCTTCGAAGCAAGAGTGCAGAGTATACATATGTATGTATGTCCATAATAATGGATGCCTAACAAATCACAAGCCCCAAAATATCGAGTTGTATTGCTAATATACAATGTGTATACAGTAAGGAAAAATGAACTTATTTATCGGGAAAACATATGAAACGATTTATTGAAAAGAAGTCTATCAAACTATGATAAATTTCATATCATACGTATGTAATCCAGCGGCATATTATGTATAGATTTTTATCGATAATTTGTATGCAATAAAAAATAAAATATGTGTTGAAAAGAAATCGAACAACTTATGATGTGTGTTCTCAATGTGTATTATTTTTATCGAACATACTATATTAAGAAATTAAATGTATTATAGATAGATTTTTATCGAAAAAAAATGTGTTGAAAAGAAATCGATTAACCTATGATATGTGTTATCAGACATATTGAGCTGCCTGTATCGATTTTTATGTAAAGAAATTACGTATTTTATTGATCGATTTTTATCGAAAAAATATATATGTGTTGAAAAGAAATCGATAATCCTATGATATATGTAATTTGATCGAGAATAAGCATGCAAGTCAAATATCCTCGTAAGCTATATATTTCTAATGATAAAACAAAAAAATATATATATGCTTTTCCAGATAGGAATACATAGATCTCACATAGATTTTATAAGGGAGTGGCAGATATTGCTTGGCCTATCAAGAAAGTTCTATGAGCTTTACATATTGCATATAGCTTATATCACGCCCCCATCACCAGTTTTTTGATGACAGTTTCTATAGCAGGCAAAAAAAAAAAAGAGATTTTATCTCCCCATAAATTCACACCTTCAATGGATACAAAGAAGCATATACATATATATGCATTTACACACATGCAAACATGTATACATCGATATATACACTCACATACTTGCATCATAAAATTTGTATAACAATTTATCGCTAAATAAATTCATGAGAATCGCATAGAAGCGACTCACGTACAGCCAGGCTATTAATCCAGATAGCTGCAGAGATGGAGACATTTCGCGCACAGCCAGACCAGACCATGCCCCCCACGTGATATATGCATATAAATACATATGCAATTCATGGATCTCGAGCCGTGCAATATCCTTTATGGGGCGATCATATATTTTGGGCATTCGATAAAAGCTGATTGTTTGTTGATGGAAACTGCTAGAAGCGTACACCCTTGTGTGTTTTGCTGTTTATTAATGGGCCAGGGCCTGCGGCCATGCTTGGGGCCATGAATGGCAGCTGTTGCTGAATCGTGGTGTATTCCATTAGCACATTCGTCCCTCGGTTTCTCACAATTGCAATGGGCCCATTTACTGCGAATTGGCGCGCCCCGCTCCTCTTCAGCGTCACGCAATCAGAGCGAATCGCGCGCGCGCCAGCTGACGTCAGCTGGCCAAGTGTCCTTAGCCGTTGACGTTGTTGTTGTTGTTGTTGTTAGGCTGGAGCTACGTGACAATTACCACAGTTATTACACGTAATGAGTACAGCAACAGCATGCAAACAAACAGAGGCTGTGCGTGGCTGTGGGCGACAACAACGACGACGACGTCGACGCGACGTCAGCAATGGCTGACAGGGGAATTATCTAGTATTTGTTTTTGCTGCGATACGACGCCCAGCTGCATGCTGATGAAACCTTCTTGGAATCGTAATCAGATCACGGCCAGCAAGCACTTGAAGCACCTGCAGCACGGCCAAAGAGAGAGACAGAGAGTGAGAGAGAGAGATGCTCTGGAAGATCGTCGCAGTCCTTGGCTCAAAAGCGACACAGTTTCTTGTTTTTGTTTTTTACCTGAGGCAGTTGTGCGTATTCCCAAGCAATTCAAATTCAAATAAATATGCATAATACTCCACTTATATAAATGGCTTGGGCCCTCCTGCTCCCCCTGCTCGTCCTCCTCCTACCCTTGCTCGGGCATCCATTCTCAGCAGGCCATTCCGGTAGACATTAAAGCGGCCCATTCGTTCCCAGCAACTGCATTAACTTATTTATTTATTAAGCATTTATTGCTTGCGCCATGCCCATAGACACAGTCTGAGCGCCGCACGCACTTGCCCCAGCTCAGGTGTTGGCCAATATTCTAACGGAAGCTGAAAGAGCTGCGCCAGAACTGGGCCCCAGAAATGAACAGTAATTAAGGGGCTGGCACAAACGCACATTTCCGTTAGCCCGAAACTAAAAGGCAATTATTAATAAATTATATACATTTATATACATATTGTATATATATATATATATACATATATTGCTCTTTATATGCACTCATATAACATGTGCAATGAACTTGCTGAAAGAATAAAAAAATATATACATATATACAAATTTAGCTAGACGAAATTTAAATACTCTAATAAACAAAACGCTTACTGAACATATGTTCGTCTGTTCTAGCTTAAATTCAAGTTCCAAACTCTTTAAAGAAGGAATTTATAAGCTCACATATAATCAATATATCAAATATGTTATAAAGTTAATATGCATATGATCGTCTTCTATTCTAGTAAGAAAGAGTTGTGAGCTTAATTCCTGAAGACACTGAACTCTCACAAGATGGAGAGCATATCTAAGAACGCAGATCGGACTGGGAGTCAAGTAACATCTTCACGTGATGTCTGTCTCTTAGTCTCCCTTGAACTTAGCTACCATGGATTCCGTCTCATGCCTTGGCTACACTCTATAAGAAAATCATAATATGATTGGCAAAGTGTATTGTGAGCATAACAACAAGAGGTCAATGCTCGCATGCTCTTATGTAATCGACAGACTGTGCAGGCAGCAGGGCAAAGGAATGGACAGAGCTGAAGCTGAGACTCTGGCTGTTGCTGTTGCTGTCGCTGGGCGGGCAGTCGATTACGAAATTTACGAATTCAATTCATATACACACATACAATGTGTGTGTGTTTTTTTGATACTTACTTTAAGTTGAACGGCAAAACTCTTATGAGCGCACAATTACTTGAGTTATTGAAGGCGTTAAGCGAATGCCTAACTGTGCATGCGCCTGTTGCCCATCAAGTATACGCACGGAGGGCCCGTAAGGCAACGGCATGACGACCTTGACCAGCTTTTTTTATTATTGTTTTTTTGATAATGTTGTTGTGGCTGTATTTTGTTGTTTGGGATTTTGTTAATCGTCTTCGGCGACCGCGACTTGAGACTGGAAGGCGGATTTGCGCAACGGACGCGCCCTTTTTGCCCAATTATACAATTGCGACGCCGTTACTTGAATTTCGCTGTTCGCTAGCCGCCGACTTCAGTTGAACGGGTTATTCGTATTGTATATTAATTATGCTGTTTATCTGTCGCAATTTAAAAAAAAAAAAAAAAAAAAAAAAAAAAAAAGAAAAAACGTGGCTCAAGCTATTTGGAGAAGTTTCGCGGCTCATTTCATGCAGTTGACCTTCGGGCACAGCGAAATTAGTTTGAGACTTTATTTGGCTTCGTTTTACCTTTTCATTTTTGTTAATATTTATTTTTATTTATTTATTTTTTTCTTCCCATAATTGCAGCTTGAATTTTAAATGCCTGCAATGGTCATTTAAGCGCGGTGAAAGTTTCTTTAATTCAATTTTATTTCTTGTCATCGTTGAGCCTACCTTAAAAAAAGGCTTAAAACAATTTCATAAAATATCTCACAACGATTGAATAACTGTGCGTAAGCGAACTCTTAACAAATCTTAACATTCACTACAATTTCTTATATTTTATATGGCTCTCACGAACAGTGAGCGAAAAAAAACGCCATCTGGCGGCGAAGCTGTGCAGCTGATATTTAGCCAAGAACAGAACCAAGCCGCTGAGCAAATTCTTGAATATTTTTATATCAATATATATATTGAATATATAATATATAAAATATATATATACACTAGTCGGCATAAGTATGCGTACCAAATAAATTGCATGTATTCCTGAGCTTCCATTTTTTAAATCTTTATAAAGAATTTTTGTTTGAAAGTTTATAAAAATATATGAAATAACTAGTAATCTATGGGAATGGTATAAGTACTTTTATAGGTATATAATATAAGGAAAACAAATTTTAGTAATGAAGAAGAAAAAATGTAATAAAATGTGCTTTTCATTTTTGGCTTATAACCAAAGATTTATAGATTTCTAAAAACGTCTAGAATTGATTCTGATTTCTTACGGGCAATCTCTCTTATATGGGGAGCAAAAAAAAAACTAATTAGGGTTCTTCTCAGTAGAAGCAAAATAGCAACACAAACAAGTGAAATAGCATGGTGAAAAGAAACAGCACTATTTTGTGATAGAAAAAAGGCATTGAGAAACCCTCGTGCTTATTAGAAAATAATTTAAATATTTGTAGTTCGAGAAAAGTTCCACTAATGAGCAGTAAACACATAGCTAAACGTATGAAGAGTTTGCTAAGCAACACTCCAAATGACCAGTGGAAAGCTGGAGGAACATACTGTGGACAGACGAGAGCCAAATCGTATTATATGGATGGACAGGTTCTCGTACTCTCGTAAGGAGCACAGACCCATGTAAACAAAAAAAAGAAAAACGTCAGGCACGGGGTTCCAACATTATGATATGGGGATGCTTTCCAACTTTGAATTTCGCAAGATTATTATGCTATTATTTATAGTTTATAATAACCAAAATTTTCTTTGCAGCGTGCATGAAAAATGTCCATAGTTTAAAATAAATATAAATATCTTTAAATACATCATATATATTTTAATCTAAGCCTAACAATCAGTTTGTATAGGAACTCTATTCTCTATTCTCTATTATAGTTAAAAGTGCGCATTAAAATTATTTTTTATTGAATTATATAATTTGTAATAGTAAAAAATGATAAGCACTTGCTTGCATTTACTATAAGTTGTAGTAGTTTATATAGTATATATAACGCATATAGTATATGTAGTATTCATAGTATATACATATATAATATATAGTATACATAGTATATAGTAAACTGATTATTTGACATTATATATGCTATAAAAGTCATTGGTATAGCGGTTTCCAGTATAATCGATCACAGCAACAAATTGTGCTCCTTATCATTTATTAATATAATAACCAGTGCTCACCTGTCAGGCATTTCCATGCCCAAGTACAAATTCCTTACAAATTCTAATTAAAAAGATTAGATCGAGTTCAATAGTTGAGCAACGGTAAGAGTAAATAGCACTCGTCAGAGAAATGCATTGGAATTGGAAACAATCACACGACTATCGAATACTCATGCTTGGGATATTTGCTTTCTACTCGATGAATTTTGCCTATAAATATAATGAATAATTTGAAGATGCACTGAGAAGTCGCAGCATAGTTTGTTATCTTTCAACATTGGTGGAGGTATAACAAATAATCGATTACATTAGTCAAATATCGATATATACGAATTTGTTTGCTATCGATTTAAGTCGATTTCATGTAAATGGAATGCATTACTGATTAGAAAATAAAGTAAGGAATAGCTCTACCTAGAGCTAGAACGACCCGACAATAGATGCTGCTGATCACGCCTCCTGCTACCATATATATTTTCATTAAAATATTACAATCTAATTTCGCTTTTCAAAGTAAATAAATATATAATTATTATTATGATGAATCAAATAATATATAGCTTAAAAGGTTATTTGAATGGTAATGGAAACCAAGTTTAGAAATGATAACATATCAAAAACAAAATTGAAATTAATTAAATTAATTGCTTGGTTTTTTTTATACTCATTGAAAATGCGAATTCAGGGTATAATGGTTTTGTGAAAATGTATGTAACAGGCAGATGCAGACGTTACAGACCCCACAGGGTACATATATTCTTGATCAGCATACAAAAATAAGTTGATCTAGCCCTGTCCGTCCGTATGAACGTCGAGATTTCGGAAACTACAAAAGCTAGAGTACTGAAATTTCACATGAATACACGTATGTTAGTTACGCAGTACGAGTTTATCGATAACTCATCCCATTTCCAAATTATCGATACTAAGTCGTTGCGTTTTTGACCATACCTTATACAGCTTCTTTAGCTAGAGACTTCATATTTATTTATATATCTACAGACGTTCGTAATGAAGAAGATTATTAGCCTTTTTTCAGGGTTCAGGGCATCTCGTAGTCGTGCCGTCTTGACTAGAGCCTGTTTACTTGTTTTTTGTTTTGTTACTTAACTTTAATAACAGTTTTGAATGTAAAGCACGTTCTCAGCTTGCTATGATATGATATATGATCATATGAGCCAGCCAGTCCACAGAGTTGATGCAGAGTTTTCGCTGAATTACCGAATAGTCATTCACAATATCGTATCGGAGGTGTAGCACTCTGTGAAAACATGATATTCGCCATTGTTCGTGACAATGACCCAGCCCCAGTCCCAGCCCCAGCCCCATCCGAGTGTCGAGTGCACTTATTATTATTATTGTACATTTTGGTTCCCAACCAAATGGAAACGGAAATGTTTTTCTGCTGTGCTCGGCATTTGACTGCAATCGGTTTCGACTTTGCTTCAATTACGTTCCATTCACTGCTGTTGCTGGGACAATAGAATCAACAACAACAACAACAACTGCAACAGCAGAAATAATATTATTATTATTGAATTTATTTCCCATTCGAGTTTTCTCAGAATCTACTTACGTATATGGGTAGCTCATTGAGCTAACAATCCTATTTCCAAACTAAAAGCAGGATCTATTCTTAAACAAAACTTAAAGCAGCACATTTCATATATTTTCTTGATTTTATTCTCTGATTTTTATTTGAAAGTAATAATAATACTTTTTTTTTTTTTGTATAGAAGTCTAGAAAGAGTTTTCTGCAACTTAAGTCTACCACTTTTAAGCTCCAACTCCAAAGTATTGCATGATATAATTTTGTATGATTTTTCACGCCTCCAAGAAGTACATATAGAATGTTTTTGATATATCAATAGGGATGCTCAACTCTGAGTCTTGCTGAAATTTTTGGCTACTACAAAGCTATAGATTATACAATCTTATCCGATATGCCCAATGGATATAGATGCAGCCTATATATGTATGTTTATCTAGATGTAAATTTGAGTACCTATCCCAAATCATCTCTACATCTCTCTCTCTCTCTCACTCTTTCCCTTTCTATCTCTCTCCAGCATTTTATATAATAGCTTTTAAGAGATACTACATATTATATTTTCCGATTGTCCACGTTCCTAGTGGATGTTTCGGGAAAATCTTGATACTTGATCAGACATGGATACGAGCATAACAACAGACGGACGGACGGATGGACAGACGGACGGCGTATAAACGAACGGTCAGACGTACGGACAGCCGGAAGTACAAACGGAAGGATAGACGTACGGACGGGCTGAACTAGATCGATGCAGCTTGACGTCCTTATTAAGTATATAATATTTATTTGATGGAGTCTCTCCTTTTTTGCCTTTACATAAACTTTGACATTTTCAAAAGGTTCAGGGCACAAAAATTGAATGTTAATGTTAAATAATGTTAACAAAAAATGTTAAATAATATTGATGATTTAATATGACTTTTGAACCCATTTTTTTAAGTTAAAAAAAAATACTATCAAAATACTCATTTCATTTGATAAATGAATATACAACAAAAATATTAATAACAATTTTATGTTGCTAAAGGGATTATTGGAAAAAGAAATCCCCTTGAACCGTCCACTTTCCATAGAAACTGAACTTTGATCTAAGACAAAGTAAAAACATATTTTGTACATCTGCTTACATAATATAATATATGCATATGGCTATTTCCACATAACTATTAAGCACTCATAGGAATCGAAGAGGTGTTTACGCAAATCAACGAAAGGAACTATAACTATATGCAGATGATGTCGATGGAGGGGACTGATCTATAGCAATTAGCTGGATAGATCGATAGATCCGCTCATTTGCATGGTGTTATTTGTGATACCAAATAGGTCAATGGACATGAAAACAAGAGTAACCTTGAATACCAATTCCGTAGCTAGCAGAATGAAAACATAAACACTTGGGATACGCTTCAGAAAAACACGCTAGAAAAATAAGAAAAAAAAGAAGAAAAAAACAGCTAAAGGGGGGCGGGTTTAGGGAATCAATAATCAATGTGACCATCACGCGGTCTCTGTGATGCTCTTACGAAATTTATTATATTTATTCTTTTTGTATCTTCTTCTGCTTCTGCTTCAGCTTCTTCTTACAAAATTTCAATGAAGCGGTTGCTATGACGGCAGTCGTATCAAGTGGGCGGCGATGTGAAGAGGTTGGGAGGGTTAGGTCTTGGCTTAGGCCCAGCTACGGTTCATTCAAAGAACATGGCAAAAAACCCAAAGACATTTCAGTCATGTCCAATAAAGCGCTCGACTCTCGGCTCAATCTGAGGCAAGAGCTGAGGCAGAGTTGGGGCAAAGTTGAGGCTCGTAATCCGGAAATCTACGCGCTTGTCTCATTCACAGGTGGCCCAACAGCCGCTAGTCTCGTTTTATATTTTAATTCATTTATTTGTTGCTCTTTGGGTTCAAGAACAGGAATATGAATATAACATAGAATTTGTTCATTTGTTTTGCTAGAATTTGCATTGTTTTACGTGCTATTATAAATGCAGATATTTATTTTCGTATTTTCATAACATTTGCCAATTGACGCAAATCGAAAGAATGATCTAAACTAAAAGCGCGCTGCTTACAGAGGCTCTGGAATATTTAAATTTATGCTCGAGGAAGTGGCGCACCACAACTAGTTGGGGCTAAAAGCTGAGAAAAACATAATAACAAAATGCCACCCCAGTGATAGCCGCTAAGCGAGGTGGTTGAACCCCCCCGCACACACACACACACACGCGCGCACATGCCCAGAGCAAGAGGGAGACAGAGAGAGTGAGAGAGAGCGAGTGCTGAGCCCGGCCTGCAGCAACAGCAGCAACAGCAGCAGCTTGATTCCAGCCTGGCTCTGGCTATGGCGCAGTAGCAGCAAGAATGCTAAACGAAACCGCTCGATAGCCGAGAGACCCGAGAGACTGGTGGACGTGTTGCCAGAGAGAGGGAGAGAGAGAGAGAGAGAGAGACGGGAGCCAGATGCTGGTTCTGCTGGCGGGGGCGGGGATGGCGACGACGTTTGAGAAGAGGTTGACCGAGCCAAGCCTCGCCAAGCCGAGCTGAGCGAGTGGAGTGGAGTGAAGTGGAGATGTCAGCGTACGCGCTCAAGGTTATGGCTATGGTGACGAGACGACGTTCTGGCTATGGCGCATCGATTGACATTATATAATCGCCGTCGCAGGTTGAGCTCATTTGGCCATTTTAATGAACCTCACTCGGACAAACTGGACTCGCTCGGACTCCAACTCAGACTCTGATTCGATAGGCGACTTGGACTCGGGCACGGGCATGAGCATGGGTATGCGCATGGGCATGGGCACGGACTGATCGACTCGGACATGTGTACATCGCATGCCGCCTACAAAGTTCATTGCTACCGAGCGCTTGGCGCGAAAACTAAAAAAGAAAACACGTTGTATCCGCATCTAATAAATACGCATATGCTTAGCCATGTATATGGAGACAGAGACAGAGCGGGAGAGAGATGAAGATAGACAGTCTGACAGAGAGAGAGAGAGAGAGAGGGAGCTACGCATAGTAAATACGCACAACAAACTCATCAAGGGCTCTGCTGAGCTGGGATGCTGATCTATAGCTGATTAACTGATTAGCCGATTAGATGCTCGCCTCTTGGCTGCTTTTGGGGGGAGCCATCGACTCGAAGCATGACTCAACTGGCAGCCCGGCCGGTGTGGCAACAGGTTGAGCTCTGTGAAGGGCGGGGGCGAGGCCCTTTAGCTGTCATTATTGTTAATCATTTGTTGTTATGCAGAAGCTCATAAACAGAAACAGAAACAGAAACTGAAACAGAAACAAGAAGCTGAAGAAACGTAAACAGAAAACGAAATGTCGCAGTTTTTTTTTTGTTTTCAGTTTCAGTCGGGCCCTTTAGAACTAACGGGCTGAGCCTCACTCACCCTACCCCATCTCTCACTCTTCCTCTCCGCCTCGCTCTCAACTGTGGCTCGCCCCCCCTCCAGCCGTGCTCGCTGCTCTGTCGATTCCGTCAGTTTAATGAACTCTCCTCGGACAAGCAATACGCACATTCTTCGCATATTTTGGCGCGTGAATCTGAATGTCATCGCATTGAGCCGACTGTTGCTATACCCTACGCTTGCGCTTGCGCTAGCGCTGCGCCAGCTCCGGTTACATAATGCCCAGCCAGAATAAATATTTGGCCATATTTTTCCCTGCGGAGTTCAATGAATTGCCAACATTTTCACACGTTAGCCACAGACTTTATTTATATATATAGTATATATATGTATTTTTGTTTGTTTGCATTTTCATCAATTATACATTTTTTATTGCTGGTTTTGCATACCCTGTAAATTAAGGCAAAATAATGGTATGTTAAGCAAAATTGTTATATGAGAATTCTGGCTTAAAAAACTTTTGAAATTTAATTTCAATTAAGTCATTTCAAATAAATATTATAGGATATCTATAAGTCAAGCTAAATTGAATGAAATTGAAGTAAGCTAAGAAATTATACAACAAATTTTAAATTAAAATTAATTAATTAAGTAATTCTTTTCAACTTTTAATCTATTGCTTAACATGATGCCCTGGAATTTAGGAGAAATGAAATGAATCCTTGATATATATTAAATATATTTTATGAATTGTAATTCAAAGTTTGCTTACGTAGTAAAAATTGTATTAAAATTAAAGCAAAGAAATTTTATAGGGTATCTATAAGTCGTATATAATTGAAATAAAATGAGAAAAGTGTTAGGAAAGATACATATATATTTATTGAATTTTTTTAAAATAAAATTTTAATATATAAATGTAAGTAAATACATTTTATAGGGTATCTACAAGTCATGCATAATTCAAATTAAATGAGTAAAGAGTTAGAAAAAATTTTGTTTTTTAATGTTTCTTTAATAAAACTTGAATATATTTCATAAAAATATATACAAATTCTTTTCAACTTTTACAGGGTATCTGGCTGTGCGCTGGTTTCGCGCCAGTCACATGAGAACCAAAAGAATAACAAAGAATTACATTTATGCAGACATGCATATAGATTATATTCGCTGAGCTGTGCATCTGAAAGCGCTATGAATCGACTTGGCTTACGTAAACAAGAAATATGTTGTTCAAGATCTGTTGCGGGCATCGGATTTCGTTGGCTCCAAGCAGAGGCTTACTACGTAGTAGTATTATAGCCAATATACACCTGCATTGCCCACAGTCCCACAACAAAAACTAATTTACAATCTCACCCAACTATCGCACTGCCGTCTAGGTAGGAAGCAATAACGGTTGATTAGATCACATTCGATTCGTATACGTACGTACTGCAATTGCTAATCAAATACCTGAACGTTCATTGACCCCGTACGTGTTAAAGACTTCCCATTGCATACTATGGCCATATATACTTAAATAGGTACGGAAATACTATATATATATATAAGTATATGTATAAAGTGTATATAGAAATTGAGGAACTGCAACAGCCAGAGCTAAGTTGGGACGAACGGGAGTGTAGCGCATCGGCGTTACGTTAAGGCCGAGACACACCTCTCTGGGCTCTTCGATTTCGTATGCTCCGATAGCTGTGAAATTCTTAAGAAGTCTCGAGTGGCGGCGGCTTCTTTTGCGTCGTCACGACATCGATTTGTCAGCTCGAGTTCGAATTAATGAGTTTTCAAGGCCAAAAGGATGAACGACAATAGAGTGCGAGCGAGAGAGTGAATGGTGTGAGCAAGACGGGCTACATAGCTGATAGTTGCCGAATAATAAGTAGCTAAAATGAACAGAGACAGACGGTTGGTGGGCTGGGCGGACGGATAGACAGACGGACGGCTGGACGGACGGAGAGGTGGAAAGATTTATTTTTGTTTTCGTCGCAAGTTTCATAATAATCTATTCTTTTCCAGAAGCATACGCATTTACATTCCCGCTCCCTTTCCCGGTCAAAGTCTCGCATCTCTGGCCAGTACCAGGCGGGTGCTACGCTGCTTAGATCGATTCTTGCCGCCAATTCTTCGCTAGATTCTGCGTTGTCATGTGCCGCGACTTTGTTTTTTTTTTTTTTTTTCGACATTTATTGAATGTATCTTACTTTGTTTTCGTCTTCTTTTTTTTCGTGTGTGTGTTTTTTTGTTTTTGCTTTTGTTGTTTTCGATTTTGTAGCAGGAATTCACAATTCTGTTTTCAAGTTCAAGAGCACGCACACACACATGCGCACGCTACATGAAAGATGGGCTTGTCACCGAAGCTATTTACGATATTTCTCGGGCTTAGGACTATTTTACGCATTCTTTTGCGTAGATCGTTTCGGATAAATAAACAAAGAAATAATATTGTTTACACCTTGCGAAGCCCATAGATATGCATAAGATATTGAAAGAAACTTCGAATCAATTGAAATTAAGATTCCTGTTTATGCCCACCAACATAGGAAAAGTAAGATGCTCTGATGTAATTCATAGAAAAGTTGAGAAATGCATTAGAGCTGGCAATTGGAGAAAATCTACTGATCATTTTCTCTTTGTCAATGTCATATCATTATCTTTTTGTCATTGTCATTGTCATTGTTGGAGAAAATCTACTCATCATTATCTCTTTGTCATTGTCATTGTCATTGTCATTGTCATTATCATTATCTCTTTGTCATTGTCATTGTCATTATCATTATCTCATTGTCATTGTCATTGTCATTGTCATTGTCATTGTCATTGTCGGAGTAAATCTATCATTACCTCTTTGTCTTTGTCATTGTCATTGTCATTATCATTATCTCATTGTCATTGTCATTGTCATTGTCGTTGTCGTTGTCCTTGTCCTTGTCATTGTTATTGTCATTGTCATTGTAATTGTCATTGTCATTGTCATTGTCATTGTCATTGTTATTGTCAATGTCATTGTGATTGTCATTGTCATTGTCATTGTCATTGTCATTGTCATTGTCATTGTCATTGTTATTGTCAATGTCATTGTCATTATCATTATCATTGTCATTGTCATTATCATTGTCATTGTCATTGTCGTTGTCATTTACCAAAATAGATGCAAATTCATTTCAATTATAAAATTATAATAACTATAAATTAAACAGCGAATTTTCTATACATTTTTTGTATGCATTTAATTTCATACATTATTTGTGCTGTATTTTTCGGCGAAAAGGAAACAAATATCCGAGAGAATAATTAATTTTTGAATATTTTTTATTGTATATAGAAAAAGAATAGAAAGTATGCGAGATCCATTCAGTTTAGCTGGTTTCTCTGTGCAACTTCCCTCCAGGCTGAATCAAAATCTTTTGTTTGGTTATTTTTGTTGTTGTTTTGTTTTTCGGTTTATTTGATTTTTTTTTGTGTTTCGCTTGTCGGCTAATTTGTTATTTATTGCAAATGTGTGCGAACCTGCACACAGACGGCGAGACATATAGACATGTACATATATTCTAAGCGTGAACATGCTTAGCTATGCATGCAGACACATGCACAGCTATATGCATACCTGTCCGTGTCTGTGCGGCTGGCAATGTTAGAGTATTTTACAAATGGTGCTTTGTTTGGCCGCTCAAGGTCGTGCCATAAAAAGTGTGCAAAAACAATTCTAAATATTGCATCACTAATGCGAATACACACTGAGCGAGAACGTTAGCCAACACGTGCCGCAAAAGTCGCAGAACGAAGCTGAAACACTCTATGCAGCAGTTGTCGATACAGATGTAGTTCAGTTTTTAGAGTGTCATACTATAATAATTAACTTTATCCCTATCATTAGCATGAGTATTAGTATTTAATATCAGCATCAGCATTAGCAGTATCAATAGCATTTGCATTAGTATTTGAATTAGCAATTGCATTAACATTGGCATTAGCAGTATCAATAGCATTTGCATGACCATGAACATGCGCATTAGCATTATATTAGAAGAATAGGCGAAATTTGGAGGTAATTTTCCAATAATAAGTATTATCATTAGCATTAGCATGAACATTAGTATTCAACATGAACATTAGCGTTATTATTAGCATTAGCATTAGCAGTATCATTAGCAAACGCCTTTATCATGAGCATTAGCATGTATATAAGCATTAGCATTATCTTTAGCATTAGCTATTTATAGTATTTGGTATTAGCATTAGTATTATCATTATCCATAGTAATAAATTTTTTTTATCATTATCATTATAAACATTATCATTCTTATTACTGAAGCAGAGCACTCAAAACATCTCCGACAGTAGCTTATAGCCTTCTAAATTCTGCTAGGCAGGAAAGAAACTTATCCTAGATTTAAAGCAATGGCCAAAAAGCAATGCACAGTGAGACCTACCCTCCTAGGTCATGGTTACTTACGCAAGTACTTACATGAAATGGCCAAACGTCTAATGGACGACACAGAGCGCTCACACTTTGTTCTAGCTCGTGAGGAGCAGGCAGAGGGAGGGTACGGCCAGGCGCAGCAACTGTCGGTCAAGTCAAAGTTGAAACTATAATATAGAGCAAATGGGCAAAAACAAAGATGCTTTCTAACGAGTCTGTGACTTCACTTGTTGTAATGGAAGCTTAGAGGCTGGCATACTGATGCGAGTGTGCGTTAAACACATACAGTAGGGCTTTACCTTCAAGGTTAATGTGGCAGGCCACGAGAGCTGCCTTCATTGTTGTCATTGGTAATGTCATTGGCATTCGCATTATCATTATCATTGTCATTATTATTTGCATTCGTATTTTCTTTGTCCTTATCAGTGTGGTTGTTATTAGCATTGTCATTATCATCATCATTGTGTTTGTCATAGTCATCATCATTATGATTATCATAGTCATCATCATTGTCATTATCATTTTCGTTGTTATTAGCATAATCAACAGCATTGTCATTGGCATTGGCATTAGTCATCATCATTATCATTATCATTATCGTTGCTATTACCATTGTCATAATCATTACCATTAGTATTCTCAGCATAATTGTCATTGTTATTGGCTTTATCATTATTATAATCATTATCATTATACATTATTTATATGATTATCATGGCTAAGGACATTTTTGAACTCATTAGTTCAGGACTTGGATGAATATGAATAATATCTGCTACAGACGTACATATAGATAATATTCACTTCTTCCATAGAAGCAACAAATTCGTGTTGATGCCAAAGTTCCTGAAAGCAATCGCCAGCATTCGTAGAGAGTATTATATGCATATAAGATATGGATAAATGGATATGTGAATATATTAAGATATTTATTTATTTATATCTGCCATCTATGTGTGCGTATGTCTGTGTGTGTGTGTGTGTAGATAATTGCGTTATTTATATTAATGACTAAATTCTGTATATTTCAGTTTCGAAACGCTTATTAATTAATGTTCAATACGTTTGCTGTCTATAAGTGCAATCACAGACGAACGGACATTATGACGGCTGCTGCCTTTGCCCCTCGATTCAGATTCAGTTTGAGATTTAGATTGAGATTGAGATTGAGATGTGGCAAACCAGTTAGTTATTACCTGTCACCGGGTTCGTCTGGCAGTGTTCAGTCACAGTCGCAGTCCCAATCTCTGAAACGAAACTGAAACTGAGACTGAGACTGAAACGAAATTGAAATCCAATTCCCGACACTGTCTCCTGTCTGAGTGGCCGTGGCACTGGCTCTATCACTGTCTCTGTCTCTGTCTCTGTCTTCGTCTCAGTCTCTGTCTCTGTCTCTGGCTCTCTACCAGATCTCTGTCGGCATATTTCTGCACTGACTCATGTCCGGTATCCTTGGCTGACTGTACAAGCGGTAACTATTTCAGTTCACATTCTGGGGTTTGCCTAGTCAGTCATTAGCCTTTTGGCAGCAGTTCCTGGAAACTTCGCTCTCTCAACAATGCGGCCTGTCGGCTGTCGCTGACACCAGCCACTGCTTTGGCTATAGATCTGTGTGTCTGGGCCAATGACCGCTTCCAAGGCCGCGTGCAGTGCACAGTTTTCCTGTTCTCGATTTTCATATTATGTATATATATATATATATGTATGTGTGTGCGTGTGTGTGTTGTCCTTAAGTGGCCAGCGAGAAAGAGATAGCGACAGCTAGAGAGAGAGAGAGAGCGAGAGGGAGAGCGTGTGAGTGAGTGTGCATAGGTAGTTTGTTGTCCTGTGCTGCAGCGGGTGCATTGACCCAACGGGCATTGTCTTAAGTGCTTTGTTTTTTTTTTTTGTGATTTTGATTTCCTAGAGGCCGCATCAGCAGCCAGCCACATGCAGCATCCTAGTTCGGCAGCTGTTGCCAGTTCAATGACTCGACTAGCTACACTTCTGTGCGGCTGTACAACAACAGTTGCTGCTGCTGCTGCTGCTGCTGCTGCAGTTGCTGTTGCCAGGTCGGAATCTTAACTCCTGTCTTGATTATCTTTTGCTTTTCTCTACCTCTCTCCCTCTCTCTCTCCCTCTCTCGCTCGCTTTAAGCCCTGCTTACACTTTTGTGGCGCGTGTTTTTGGCCACAGCCTTGAGGCTGGCAGCTTCACATTTGGCATTTGACGCGACCTGTTGTTGTTTATTAAAGCTGTTGCTCTGCGCCGAGCCACATTTGTCTTCTATATTTGAGCTCTGGCATGGAAACAAGCTCACAAATGGGAATGGGAACGGGAACGGGAATGGGAATGGGAATGGGAATGGAAACTGTGACTCTGCTGCACTTGGCATTGCCATTGATGCTTCATTCATCAAGAAGCTCAATGGGAGAGAGAGAGAGGGAGACGGCGAAAACGAGCTAGACAAATTCTATGCATAATTATACTATATATGAAGAGCTAGAGAGAGAGAGAGAGAGAGAGAGAGCGTGCTAGAGAGAGAGCGAGCTGCTGTTCGCTGATTGCTTTTGCTTACTAATTATCAAAATTGAATTGAATTTAAGTAGATGCAAATTAGTTCATTGCCCGCTAATGCCAACAAAACGAGTAGAGCATGTTCTAAATAGCCTATGCTCGACTAGCTGCTGCCCTACAAAGATATGCAGCCAGAATTCAATAAACTCTTAGAATACTGTAATCTGTAATGAGCTCTAACTGAACTCTCTTCATATATACTATATATACTATACATATATATAACCTTATGCTGTAATGGACAGCCTGAGTTCTCTGCATTCCAAGCATTACAGGGTATCTGCGCAGAGACTTACACTGCATTCAGCTGAGCTATCTCTTTGAACATATTGAAATACCGCAAATATTGTGCATAATCCGTTCACAATACGCATAAATATTTGAATGTGGTTAATTATTTCACAGATTGTCAAACAGGCGCCCATTAGCGGTCAAGAATTTTTGAGATTTGCACAGCAATTGACTATAGCAACACACACACACACACACACACACAGGTGTACTCATTGTATTAGTAGAGATTTGGACAGAAAAGCCAGCAAATTAGTGAAAGTCTAACCACAAATATAAAGCCATATGTACATTAATGTGGAAAACATATTTTAATTTAAAAAACAAATTGTTTATGAAAAAACTTGCTTTAGTTCTCTAAAAAAAAATAAGTAAAATAAATTAAATAGAAATATAAGCTAAAGAAAATAATGAATATGCATAAAATATAAAATAATAAAGAGAGAAAACATAGAAATAAGAAAGAAGAATAATAATAATAAAAGTAAAAACTAAATATTACAAATAAAAAGATAAATAATAAAGGAAGGAAACGAATGTATAAAAAATAAATATAAAAATAATAATATTAATAATATATAAAAAAATTAATAATAATAAAATAGTAGAGAAAGGGAATAAGTAAAGTAAAAGTAAAGTATAATAAAATAACAAAAATATACAAAAGAAGCAAATAAATTAAATAAAAATAAAAATAAATGAAAATTAATATATAAAAAATAAAAATAAATAACAAACAGATAAAAGAAGTAAATACATTAAATAAAAAATATAAATAAAGTAATATGTATAAAAAAAAAAAAATAAAAATAAAAATTAAAATATAAAAAAAAAATAAAATAACAAATATATCAGAGAAGTAATTAAATTAAATGCAAAATATAAGACAGCATCTTGAGCCATTTTTTTGACCCTTTGAAAATGAGAAATGTTTTTATTTTTTTATTTTGTATGACAATTTGTATGAGAACAAAATCAAAAATAGAAAGAATAATAAACATATATATGTCGTATCGGTGTGATATTATGACGTTGTGTTAGTTTTTATGTTGTGATTGACATCGCTAATCGAATGAGTTAGCATTTTAGTGACAAGTAAAGGATGTGTCATTGGAAAAGAGACAACCATAGGTTTTGCTGAACGTGGTTTCGGATGCCGCAGAGTGAGAGTGAGAGGGCTATGCCCTGCACACAGAGATGCTATGATATTGATGACGAGAATATGCAACCAAAAGGCAGTTTGACAGAGAGCCGAAATAGGGCATTTAGTCAGAGACGATTGAGTAAGAAAGATTGGAAATAGAAGTCAGCAACACCGAGAATTCGTTGTCAGGCAAACATACCATGGAAGGCGAGAATAATAATTCTAACGCTACGACATATATATATTAGATGTATTTCTTTATAAATAAACAATTCAGATATATGTATATCTGCACTAAAGGAATGTATCTTCAGAAACTCTGCTCTCAATTGCTATATATTCAAATTGAGAGCTGCGACTCTGAAGGAATGTATATATATGTATATGTATATATTTGCAGATCTATATCTTATCTGTTTATCCCTGAAGATTGAAACGCATCTGAATTTGATCAAAAGAAATTTTTAAACACAAACTATGTCCCTAATGGAAAAAAAAGTATATAAACTCTATATACATATATAGAGCATCAATTTTAATATATATATTTAAAAAAATTATATGATTATGTATTAATATATTTAAAAAAAAAAAAGTATATATTCACATATAATTTATTTGATATTTATGGAAGTTTCTGGGCCAGCAACTGTGCGTCTGCTTCTAGTTCCGTCTGTCATTTTTTTCTTCTTCTTTTTCCTTTGCGACTGCAGACTGCGCCGTCGACGTCAGCAGCGTTTGGCGTGTGGCTGAGGGTCAGATCTTGTCCTTAAGCCCAACTAAAAAAAAAAAAGAGAAGAAAAAAAAAACCGGCATGGTCTTTGGTTGTTGGTAAACAAGAGGCAAACAAATCGTTGAATTAATCGAAAGGCAAACGAAACGAAATCGAAAGCCACAGAAACTTCTGCAGAATTGATTACAAATGCATTTGAATTTGAATTTGAAATCGAACAATAAAACCTTTTTTTTTATCTTTTGTTTGTTGTTGTTGTCATTTATGTTGTTTATCTGCCGCTGAATTTGTTAATAATCATTTTGAACTTGAATGCAATGCTAAGGTCTGACGTCATACGGAATTTTGTGACAATGCCCAAATCGCAGGTCAATAAATTAAATTAAATATCAAGTTGAATCGTTTCAAATTAGCTGCAGATCATCGCTGAGCGAAGGCTTAGCTAATTAACCTCAAATGCAAATTCTTTTTATAAAGAGAGAGAGAGAGGGAGAGAGAGAGAGAGAGAGGGGTAAAGCAAATGCAACTGCTTCCGCTATATACATGAGAAATACTTGTGCCCAGTTTCGCTCAGTGTAGCTCACATGTCTCTGCTTATCACTCATACAATTGATAAGCGCCGCAGGTACACCTGCCCGTGCAATCAGCACCGCAGCGACTGCGCAGCTGACCGCGCAACGCCCAGCGACAGCTGTGCGCCGATGTCGACTGCCGAGCGCCGACTGGCCAGCGTCCGATTGCTCTTGAGCTTGGCTTGTGCGCGCGGTCGACAAAAAAAAAAGAAACAAAATACAAAAAAAATGAAGAAGAAAAAAAAAACATAAACAGAGAGCGCAAACGGCGCTGGCGATGCACTCAAAACAAAAGCCGTCGCTTGAGCTCAAACATGTTCGATCGAACTGGCGCAAGCTGCCAACATGTTGGACGCGATTGAGTGAAACGCTGTGACTGCGCTGCTTATTGGAAACTTGTTGATTTGGCGCTGCCGCAGCTTGTGGGTGCGCGACGCGCGGCGAGGGGGCCACTGCTAGCTGGGGCGAAGCGACAGCAGCAGCAGCAGCGGCGGCGTCATTTCAAAGACTAATATGAGCGCATCAAACTGAGTCGCAAACTGCGACTGAGACGGAGACGAAGTCGCAGACGAAGACGTAGACTGATATGAGCGAGTGCGCCAAGTGAGTGACGCCGACAGCGACGGCAGCGTCGGCGGCACACAGTGGCAGCAGCTGCAGCAGCAGCAATAGCAGCAGCCGCTGCCCAGCTTTTGACTATCAGATTCTGTCCCAGAGCGGGCCACAGTCACAGTCAGAGCCAGAGTCAGAGCCAGAGCCAGAGCCAGAGCCAGAGCTGCGCTGCCAGCCCGCGCTCTGCCCAATCGAGCAGCTCGAAAACGTTGCAGACGCGCAGCGTCGCAAACGGCGGCGTCGTATCGGTCGTCGTCGTCGTCGTCGTCGTCGTCGTCGTCGTCGGCTCTGGCTCTGGGAGTGTTTGCGCGCTTGAAGCGGCCGAGCCGCGATTGCCGTCGATCACTCGTTCGCGTTCGGCGCTGCTCTGCGAAGCGGCGGCCGAGTTGTTATAAAAGTGGCAAGGACATACGCTCGAGCCATTAGTCGAAAACTATAAACGCTCGACGCGAAATCGTCTCCGGGTCTCTCCGCCTACTTCTTCGACTCGAGCACGCAACTATTTTTTTTTTATTATTATTATTATTTAGATCTACGCTTAAACAGTTAACAAAACTGTCAAGCGCTAAACAACAAAGCGCAAACACAATTTTAGGCGGTTCAACAAAATTCAATTTCAATTCAAATTCAACAACAACAAGGAGAAATCTACGGCCAACATTTTTTTTACTGTTTCCTGCGCCACGGACAAAACTAAAACTAAAAAAAACACAAAAATAATAATAAAAAATAAAATTCCATAAAGAATTAATTTTTTCGTAACGTCCAAGTAAAAGCAAAAGTGACAACAAATGACTCTGCAGTGCAGCAAATAAATCAAGCAACAACAAAGACATCTATATATATATATATATAGATATATATAGAGAGAAGGGGTAGCAGCATCAACAGCTCAAAGGACGACGCCTCCCCCACCCACCTACCCCTCCACCCAGCAAGAGCAACACAGACAACTCGACAACATGCTGGGCGAATCGTATGTGATAAAGTTTGTGAAGCGCCAACTGCTGATGGAGCAGCAGGATGCACAGAATATGCTGCTCTTCTCGCTCAGCTTCCTCACCCTGATCAAGCTGCTGCAGTGGCTGCTGCGTCTCTATCGCGAGCTGCGCAAACTGCCGCCCGGCCCCTGGGGCCTGCCGGTCATTGGCTATCTGCTGTTCATGGGCAACGAGAAGCACACACGCTTCATGGAGCTGGCCACCAGATATGGCAGCCTCTTCTCCACCCGGCTTGGCAGCCAGCTGACGGTCGTCATGAGTGACTATAAAATGATACGCGAGTGTTTTCGCCGTGAGGAGTTCACAGGACGACCGGATACGCCGTTTATGCAAACACTGAACGGCTATGGTAAGTGTTGACAAAGTTGAAGAATAATTGTTGAGAAATCTTTTAATATACTTAATATATATATATATAAAAATATATAAAAATAAATAAAAGAAAAAAAAAAAATTAAATCAAATTTTTATAACTATTTTTATAGATTTTTTGTAGTTTATTAAATTAGTAAAAAAAAAAAAACAATAGAAAAAAAAAATAATAATGCAAATTAGTTAATTGAACAGAAAAATAATTATTTTTTTAAATTATTTCATTCATTCATTCAATAAAAAAAAAAAAAAACAATTAATTAAACAGCGCATTTAAAAAAATATATTTATATATTTTTATACATTTTTTGTAGTTTATTAAACTAGTAAAAAAACGTAAATAATTGATTATTATTATTTTTTGGTTTATTATTAATTAATTAATATTATTAATTATATAACTTGATTATTATTTTTTTATAATTAATTATAAAAATATATAAAAATTTAGCTAAAAATGAAACTTAGATTTTTTTTATTTAATTTTTTTTTTACTTTTGATTTTGATGCTAAAATACAATGTAATTTAATTTGTAATATTTACTTTTTATTAAAAAATTGTTTGCTTAGCATTTGTATATATAAAAATAAATATATATATTTTTAAAAAATGTTTAAATCTAAATTTTGAAATAAAACTCAAAGTTATTGCTCATTTCTTATTGATTACAATTAAAAATTATATTAAAAAAAAATATATCAAATGACATTTGAAGTTCTCATTGCTTAATTTTATTCATATTATTATTTTGTTAAAATTTATTTTATATATATAATATTTTACTATTCATAGTATTTTTATTTTGAGTACTATGGAAATTTGCAAGCGACACGTTCCAAGCATTTGCTGCGACAGCAAGAAATATTAACAAAATAAATAAATATACAAAAAAAAGTATATATATATATACATATATATATATATATATATATATATTATATATATATATCATATATTGATATGCATATAAAATAAATAAATAAAAAGCAGTTAAGCAAGCTTTATACTATATATAACGCAATGCACTTCGACTTTCAATAAAACCTGATATATATAAAATATTTTAAAATTAAAAAATATATATTTAAATGACAATAGCAATGCATTTCTTTGTTGCGCGCTTTACTTAATATAATTGTTTTTTTTATTTGCTTTTATGGCTGCTTTTGGCCCGGCCATAAGCCGCTTTTATTTTTTGTTCCAAATGATAAGAGAAATAAAATAATAAAAAAAAATATATAAAAAAAATTCCAACATTTCTTGAGTTGGTGATTTCATTTTTGGCCCATAAGTGGGCCAGAGCCTACCTCAATTAAATGAAAATAAAAAGCAAAATGCAGAGAAGAGAAAGAAGAAATAAAAGAAAAGAAAGAAACAATTAAAAATTAAATAAAAACTCATTTCGCCAACTACACATATATAGACACATATAGTATGTATGTGTATGTGCATCTGAATTTATGCATAACTTGTCTTAATATATTGGACCGCATTGTATCGCTTGCAGGCATCATCAATAGCACCGGCAAACTGTGGAAGGATCAGCGTCGCTTTCTGCACGACAAGTTGCGCCAGTTCGGCATGACCTACATGGGCAATGGCAAGCAGCAGATGCAGAAGCGCATCATGGTGAGTGCACGCTGATGATGGAGCGCATCCGAGAGAACATTCACTTAACACACTCCCCCTCTCTCTCTCTCTTTGGCTCTCTCCTCTCTCTCTAGACGGAGGTGCACGAATTCATTGGACATTTGCATGCGAGCGATGGGCAGCCGATTGATATGTCGCCGGTCATCTCGGTGGCTGTGAGCAATGTGATTTGCAGTCTAATGATGTCGACACGCTTCAGCATCGATGATCCAAAGTTCAGACGCTTCAATTTTCTGATCGAGGAGGGCATGCGACTATTTGGCGAGATTCATACGGTTGACTATATACCGACGTTGCAGTGCTTTCCCAGCATCTCGACGGCCAAGAATAAGATTGCCCAGAATCGTGCCGAGATGCAGAAGTTCTATCGTGACGTCATCGATGAGCACAAGCGCAGCTTCGATCCCAGCAATGTGCGTGATCTCGTTGACTATTATCTGTGCGAGATTGAGAAGGCCAAGGCCGAAGGCACCGATGCGGAACTTTTCGATGGCAAGGATCATGGTAAGTGTGCTTGAAGAGCCTCTTGTTGAGCATAACGAATGCTAATCGATTATCTTGCCTCCTGCTATCGATCATTGCAGAAGAGCAACTGGTTCAGGTGATCATTGACCTGTTCTCGGCTGGCATGGAGACGATCAAGACAACGCTGCTCTGGATAAATGTGTTCATGCTGCGCAATCCCAAGGAGATGCGACGCGTCCAAGACGAACTCGATCAGGTTGTGGGCCGTCATCGTCTGCCCACCATTGAGGATCTGCAGTATCTGCCAGTCACAGAGTCAACGATACTCGAGTCGATGCGCCGCTCCAGCATTGTGCCATTGGCCACCACACACTCGCCCACAAGGTAAGCTATCGATAGTTGCCCAGTCGCAGTTATCAGTTATCGGTTATCAGCTGGCCACGCCCACGAACGCCCACTGCGCTTACGCATGCAGCGTAATTGTGCGCAAATGCTAGATGCTAAATACTTGAATGCAAATGACGACAACAACGAGGTCCGCACTCGTCCGTTCATTCACACCACGCATGGACAATGGCACGCGATTGGCACATTCATTGTCGCCTAGGGGCTGGACCGTACCGGGTGACGAGGAGGAGACGGTGCTTGAGGTAGGGGCAAATCAAATCAAATGGCACTGGCACTGGAAAGTCAACTGACTGGGAAACTGGCTTTCATTCATTCAAGCACTCAAGCACGACCCCTCAACCATCCAGTCCACCCCGCACCGTTTCCCGGTCCGTACCGTGTTCTGATTGGAAGCGCTTCCTTTGCGTCGCAGTTTGGCCCAGTTTCGGTTCTACGCACTTGATAATTCTGATTAGAGGCTTGTCAGCTGATAACCGCACAGCAAATCAATAATAGAACCAAAAGAATTGCAGCTTATTTGAAACACTTGACTAACTTGCCATCATCTCTCTCTCTCTCTCTCTCTCTCTCTCTCTCTCTCTCTCTCCCCATCTCAGAGATGTGCAACTGAATGGGTATACCATACCGGCCGGCTCTCACGTCATTCCGCTGATCAACAGCGTTCACATGGACCCCAATCTATGGGAGAAACCAGAGGAGTTCCGCCCATCGCGCTTCATCGATACCGAGGGCAAGGTACGCAAACCGGAATACTTCATACCCTTCGGTGTGGGCCGACGCATGTGCTTGGGCGATGTGCTGGCGCGCATGGAGCTCTTCCTGTTCTTTGCCTCGTTCATGCACTGTTTCGACATTGCGCTGCCCGAGGGCCAGCCGCTGCCCAGCCTCAAGGGCAATGTGGGCGCCACCATAACGCCCGAGTCCTTCAAGGTCTGCCTCAAGCGTCGCCCCCTGGCGCCCACAGCCAGCGAGCCGCATCAAGTGCGCAATGTGGGCGCCAATTGAGCTTCAGCTTGGAGCTCAATAGAGCACGGTTTTGTTCCTAGACAAGTTTTTTTTTTTTTTTATTATTATTAATTTTATTATTATTTTTAATTATTATTATTATTATTAGGGAATTATGCATAAGAAATTAGGCTCTAAGCTTAGCGTTAAGTACAAAGTTTTCAAAGGCTAAACGTTTGGCCTGTCAGCAACATATACAGATGCATATATCTATATCTCTATATAGATAATGTAACTGTATAATGCATTATTTAGCTATGTTATGACAACAATCAAATTCTATTCTTTCAACCCCAAGAAGCTGTGTTCAGTTAATTCATAATTAATTCGTAATTAAAATACATTAATTAATTAGCATTTTAATTAGCCAAGTTGAAATATTTTGTTTACAAATATCTTTATATATATCTAGTTTTTTTCTTTAGTTAGTTGATGTTTTTTTTTTTGTTATATTTAAGACAACAAATAACAAAACAAACTGTGGTTTATTTTAAGCACACAAATATAGAAAAAATAAAAATAAAATTAAAAAAAAAATTTAACAATTTAACAAATTTTAATAATAAAACAAAACAATTAGAAAAAAACCAAACAAATTATATTTCTTAGATAGTTAAAAATTTTTAAAAATATTTTGGAAATTAGGAAAAAAATTAAATCAGCCAATTAAAGTAAAAATAAATATAAATATAAAAATAAAAGCAAAAAACAATTTAAAAAAAAACAAATAATTCATATTTTTTAGGTAGTTCAAAATGTTAAATAGCATTTATGAAATTAAAAAAAACAAAATATTAATTTAGCGGCTTAAAATAAGTGAAGCGGATTAAAAAAAAAAAATGGCTAAAAATAAAATAAGAAACTTTCAATAAAACAAAATGCAATTTTTTAAATCTAAAGAATTTTAAAATTTAAAAAAAATTCTAGTAAAAAAATATGTTAAAAATAAATGTAATTTTTGCTTGTTTTTTCTATATATTTTTATTTTTATTATATAGCTTAAAAATTCATAGAAAAAAAATATGCATTTTATAGGACAAACACCGCTTAAAATAGGTTTTAAAATTGTTGCTTATTCTTAAAAAATATTATTATTTATGTTGTTATACAAAATATTTATATTTTCCAAAAGTTCCAAACTTGTTAAGCATAGAAAAAGCAGAAAAAAAATTAACTTTGTCAAATTATTAATTTGCACAATAAAAAAGTTACAAAAAAAATATTTTTTAATATAAAAAAAAAGTAATAAAAAAAATATTTAAAAAATAAAAAAAAAATTATTCCTTCTTGGGTAGCTCTTCCAATGGTGTAAATAGCAATTTGTAGTGCGCCGGAGCCAGGGTGATGCCACAGTCGCCTTCCATGTCCACGTCGTGCGCCTCGTCGGCGGGCAGCTGGATGTGAAAACGGCGCAGAATGCGGCCAGCGAAGAGCGTGAGCATCATGCGGGCGAGCTCATCGCCAGGACACATGCGCTTGCCGGTCTGAAAGGGTATGAACTGAGCGGGCGCCTGGTAATCGCCAGCCGGATTGAGAAAACGCTCCGGCCGGAATTGCTCCGGCTCCGGCCAGGCGTCGGGATTCATGTGTATGGCCCACTGCAGCACCAGCACCATGGTGCCCTTCCTCAAGTGATAGTCACCCACCACGGTGTCCTGCTCGACGCCGTGCGGTATGCCCAGCGGCACGACGGACCGGATGCGCTGCGCCTCGGACAGGCAGGCGCGCAGATACGCAATTGGCTCGAGCTCGGCCAGCGTGGGTGACTCGCTGAGCGTGCGCAGCTCCGACTGCAGTCGCTGCTGGCAGCGCTGCTCGCGCGCCATATACAGCAGGAACCAGCGCAGCGTGGCCAGCGATGTATCCACGCCGGCGCCAAAGAGATCGGCCAGCAGATGACGCAGTTGCTCATCGCAATACAGCTGCGAATAGG